>VMDO01000868.1:72759-203985 GCA_007922755.1 Pedetes capensis
CCCCCCCCCCCCCCCCCCCCCCCCCCGCCCCACCAAGTATAGGATGGTTGAACCAGGGCCTTGAACATGCTGGGCAAGTACTTGTACCACTGAGCTGCATTGTGAGCTCCTTTTTTATTTTTTATTTTGAGAAAAGGTCTTGCTATGTTCTGCAGACTGCTTCTGGCCTTGAACTCACAATCCTCCTGCTTCAACCTCCTGAGTTGCTGGGATTCAGCCATGCACCATCCCACCAGACTGTCATTTCTTGAGATGGAAGGTTAAGGTATTGATTTGTGATATTTCTTACTTTTTAATCTAGGTATTTGCAGGAATGGTTTCTCCTCTAAACATTGGTCTAGATGCACCCCATAACTTTTAGTAATGTTGTGTTTTAATTTTCTTTTATCTCAAAGTAATTTCTAATTGCCCTTGTCATTTCATCTTTGATCTGTTGGGTTGTTTAGGAATTTACTAATTTCCACAGACTTGTAAATTCCCCAAATTTCCTTCTGTTACTGATTTCAGTTTCATTCCATTATGTGTAAAGAATGTGCTTTGCATGATTGCATTCCTTTACAATTTAATAAAGGTTTTTTTCAATGGCCTACCAGATGGTCTATCCAGGAGAATGTTTCATGTACACTTGAGAAGAATAAGGATTTTGCTGTTGTTGGGCAGAGTGTTCTGTAGATATCTGTAAGGAGTCATTGGTTCATAGTATTGCTCAAATCTTTTATTTCTTTGTTAATTTTCTGTCTTACTGGAAGTACAGTATTTATATCTCCAACTATTATGTTTGAATAGTCTGTTTCTTCTTTAATTCTGTCAGTTTTTGCCTCATGTATTTGGGGGTTCTGTTCTTATATATTTATTATTTATATTATATATATCTTATATCTATCTATCTATATACATCATATATATATATCTTATATATTTATTATTATGGCTTCCTTGATGGATGGGTTTGCTTATCATTAGGAAAAGTTTTTTTTTTTGTCTATGTTGTTGTTGTTAGGTGCCATTGAGTTGGGTCTGACTCATAGTGACTCTCATAGGGTTTTCAATGGCTGATTGTTTCAGGATGGCTTCACAAGTGGACTGCCATGTCCTTCTCCCATTTTTGTGGTGCTGGGGATCAAATCCTATTCCTCGGAGAGTGCACAGCAGCACTTAAAGTCTATATTGTCTATTTATATGGTACATTGTTTTCCATTTTTTAACTTTCAAACTAGTTGTGTGTTTGGTTCTAAAGTGTGTCTCCTCTCCTATAGAGAGCATATAGTTGGATTCTTTTAAAAACTTTGCTCTTCTGATTTTTGCTCCCATTTTTTAGGGGGAAGACAGGGTTTTTCTTTATAGCCCAGGCTGGCCTAGAACTCACAGTCTTCCTGGCTCAGCCTTCCAAGTGCTGGAATCACATGCCCAGGTAATTTCTGCCTTTTAATTGAAGTGTTTAGTCTAGTTACATTTAGTGTAATTACTGATAAAATACCTACAGTTTGGTACTGTTTTCCATATATTTATGTCTTCTTTTATCTCTATTTCTCCATTGCTGCCTCCTTTGGTGGTAAATAAATGTTTTGGAGGGTAATTATCTTGTTATTTCTCTGCATGTATTGTGCTTATTTTCTTTTTTCTACTTCATATTAATACAAACTTAATTTCAACAGTATGCAAAAACTTTGCTTCAGTACAGCTCTAATCCCTAGCCCCTTCTTTGTACTATTGTTGCTATAAAAATTACACCTTTCACATCAACATAAGTTTGTAGCTATTCCTTTATGCAATTGTCCCTTAAATTAGAAAGGTGTAGGAAGGTATATTTATACTTTTTTTGTGTTTATCTACTTCATAACTGGTGTAAAGTCTTTGTCTAGTAAGTCCAACATCTTGGCTTCCTGAGAAACAAGTTCCTGTGTATGGATCATGGATCATATATTCCTGGGCTTTTTTTTTTCATGTTTCATATTTTATTGAAACTGGACATTTTAAACAATATCATGGAGCAACACTGGAGATTAGAGTTTCCTCTACTCCAGAGCTTTTGTTTTTGCTTTTTGCTATTGTTGTTGGTATTTGCTTGTTTGTTTAGTGACTTTCCTAGACTAATTCTGTAAAATCTGCATTGTTTATTTTGTTTGCTAAAATCTCTGATTGATTACCTTAGTGGGAAGATATTTATTGGACAGATATTTCCTTAAATGCCTTGAACCAGTTAGTCCACTACCCTTTCATGGAGGGCTCTGTGCATATGTCTTGGGCCATCCTCCCATGCTGTGGCAAGCTAAGCCCCTTGCCTTAGTTTTTACTTCTCCCCTGTAAATCCTCAATGTCATCCAGAGATGAGAAATGAGGGCCTTCTCAGTGTTTCTGCATATTTGCCTGACCTTTTGGATATCCAGGATTATGTTAGAGTTTTTCAAAGGCCCCTGTGGACAGTTCATAGTCTGTTCTTTCCTTTTTGGCCAGTTTCTTTTAGCTCCAACTGGTAAAACTGCCTTAGGAAGCAGAGATGTTAAGGAATTGGTGTGGATTTTTTTTCTAGTATTGGCACCTCATGCATGCTACATAAGTGGTTTCCCACTGAGATGCACCCCAGGTCCCCCTTCTTTTGTTTTTTATTTTGAGACAGTGTCTTGTTAAGTTGTACAGGCTGCCTCTGGCCTCAAACTTGCATCCTCCTGCCTCAAGAGTGAAGCTCTCCTGCAACCTGCCAGAGAGATCAAATAGTGATAATCTTCAGGAGGTGGGTTTCTAATCCCACTGAGTCCCTCCAGGGGCTTCTAGGGCACTGGTCCTCACAGGTAAAATGGTTGCAAGGCTATTGGTTTTCAAGGCCATCACAAAACTGGGGCAGGATGACAAACCTGAAGTTAGAACATCACAAATCTCAGTATTCCTACTCAGACTCAGCCACTTATAAAATTACCTTTGGGTTGTTGCAAATCTTTAGTTAATTTCCAGTGTTCTAAAAAGTGCAGTCTTAGCTGTTTTTCATAGCGTTCTTGTTGTTTTTATGGAGGAGCAGAATTTCACAGGGCCTTTTCCCCATTCTAAAAATGCTTCCATATATAATGGTATTGTTAGCCAGACATAATGGCACACACTTGTAATCCCAGCAATAAGGGAGGCTGAGGTTGGAGGATCATGAGCTCAAGGCCACCCTGGGCCACATAACAAGACCACATCTCAAAAATAAAAATGGAACTGGCCTTTGTGGCATGCGTCTATAATCCCAGTGAGTTTGAGGCCAGAGGAAGCCAACGTAACTTAGTGAGACCCTGACTAAGTGGAAAAAAAGAAAAAGGGCTGGGGGCACAGCCCAGTGGCACAGCACTTGCAAAGCATGTGGGAGGCTCTGGGTTCAACCCCCTAGTACCTCAAAAAGAAAAGTTATTATCTATGGATAATGGGGCAGGCAGTGAGCATGGGAGGGGATTTCCCAGGTCTCTGTCTCTCTGAGTGAGGTGAAGAGACTCTTTACATAGGCAGAGAGGGGGTGTGTGCACCAGTCACAGAAATTTTGTCAAAAAATATAGGTTTGTGTTCATACCTATCACAGTATTGTCTACTTGGACTCATTATAGCCATCTCTTCTGCCCAATCACAGCAGTCCCTTTGGCTGAGCTACCTGGGGACATACTCCCCCTCTGGCCTGGACTGGTGACAGGGTCATCTAGAGTTCACCAGGGCTTGCAATGGCAAAAAGTCTCGTGCAAACTGCAAACTGTTTGCCATAGCCATGGCTGGGGCCGCACCTTCAGGAGCTGGAGTTGCAGCAAATAGTTGCAGTTCTGTATCTTCCTTCAAATTTCTGTGGCATGTTCACAGTGGCAGGTGCTGGTGGGAGGGCAGCTTTGCTGTTCATTCAGAACAGCCTGAGCCTGCCAAGGGAGGGTCCAGTGGCTGCTAACCAGAGGATCACATCACCCCATCTCCCATACCAGTGTTTTGTCACAGAAAAATAAGCCGCACAAGGAGCACAGATAGCAAGAAAACAAAACAAACAAAACCCTTATCATTGACAGTAATATCGATCTTAACAATGTATTAACAATATGGCACACTCAGCACCCCCACAAGAAGTGGGTCCCCCAGTCTATCTCACTTCCAGCAGTGTCTGATGAGCTTGCAAAACAGTCCACACGTGAACACTTGAAGAATAATAAAAAAAATTAAATCAGCTTGATATGGCAACACAAGGACCATCCCATGGCAGCATCTGGTTCCCTAATTATTTTAGCAGTGACTTGGGTAGTCAAGGGAGAGCCCAGATCTGCTGAGCTGAGCACCAGCACCTCCCATGTATCAGCAGCTGGGAATCAAGGACTGGAGACACAAAACCTGGGCTGGGCAAGTTTCAACAGTGGAGACACTCAGGAAGGGACTTAGAGGGAGGTGGTGAGCACAGCAATCTCCAAAGCAGGGTGTGCCACCACAGTGACTGTAAGTCTGTACCCCATTGCTAAAATGTGAAGGATTTGTGAAGGATTCCCCATCTCTGCCTCCCTCATCTCCTTAGATCCCCCTGCTACTTGCTGGCCCCCAGCCCTGGCTGGGCAGAGGCTATATGATGTACAGGCCAGAGAGTGGGTTAAAATCCCAGCCTTGCCTCTCTGCAACTTAAGTATCTGGGTACTAACAACACCCACCTCATGGGGCTGCTTGAACTGTGACCTGGATAATGCACATAAAGGGCCTGGTGCCATTAGTTCCTGGCACATGTAAGTTCTCAATAAATGTTATTGGCTATTATCTGCAACTACATTCAACGTGGGCAGGCTGGGAGCAGAGCTCTTCCTCGCTTTTATCCTTTCATTTAACAAGCATTTAATGAGCACCTATTCTGCCAGGCATTGTGGTGTGAACTGAGGCCAGAGATGGAAAAGTTCATTTTCCTTAAGTAGCTCCTGGCATATGACGAGGCAGGAAGTCGAGAGATTCCAATTCTGTGTGAGTAGTGGAATCTGCTTGGTAATAATGATAATCATCAACCAGTGATAGTCTCAAACATTTATTGAGTACTTGCCATGTGCCAGTTAATGCATTTCATAGATCTTATTATCTCAACTGATCTTTATGAGGTAGGATTGATCCTCTGTTTTACAGGTGGGGAAACTGAGGCCCTGGAAGACTCTGAGAGGTCATGTCTCTGCCCAAGGTCCCACAGTCAACAGGTGTTAATGTGTGACCCCATTCCAGGGTGGAGGATAGTGTCCCTGTAGAGAAGAAGGCACAGCATAAGCAAAGGCTCAGAGGCTTGAGAGATCACAGAAAAGTTAGGATGAACAGATCATACAATGCCTTGAGCTATGAGCTTCTAGCAAGTAACTCAAGCCAGGAGGCGAAGCTACCTGGAGCCAGCAAGGAGCTGACTCAACTGTCCCAATCTCACATCTGATCGGTTTTAATCATTGGACATTTATTAGATGAGCTGATATATGTGAAGCACTTAGATTTAGGATAAGGGTTCATTTGGGGTTTGGGTGGAAGCCTGACACAAATTCAGTGCTCCGAAGTGTTAGCTATTATTTACTATTACAGTATCCCTTGCTTCTGCAGTTTGGGTGTGCATGAATTTCAGTTACCATGTTTAAAAAATAATATGAGGACCCTACGGTGTGGTTCAAATTTTGCCTCCTGTGATGTATCAAGTATGAATAGCTGCAATGAGCAAAGTGTGCGGCTGGCTCCTCTGCCCACAGATCACAAGGCAGATATCAGATGCGCATCATGATGGGTGACCAATCACATCACATCTTTCAAAGTCTGCTTTGAGAGGTCACAGCCCATCTGTTACTCAGTTTACACACACAGCTAAGGGTGAGGTTGCATTGCTTTCCTGTGTCTCAGTGATAACTCCATGATGTTTATGCAAATGGATAATAAAAGGAAGGAATTGGCCAAGGATGAAAGCATGGTGCAGCATGGAAATGCAAAGCTGTAGTGCTGGAATAGCTAGAATGTCAGTAGGCTTTGTGTTAGGGTCCTCCAGGGCAACTGAGTCAACAGGGAGATGGGGTGATAGGGAGATAGATAGATTGGTAGATAGGTAGATAGATGGATGATGGCTAGATTGTAAGGAATTGGTCCACACAACTATGTCAACCAACAAATTCAAAATCATCATGGTAGGCTGCCCCGCAAGCTACAGCAAAGAGTTGCTGTCAAGTTTGAATCTACACGCAGTCTGGAGGCCAAATTCCTTCTCCTTTGTGGGGCGAGGAGGGGGCACAACTTTTTCTTTTCATTCCTCTTTTCTTTTAAATTTTTTTCTTCTTGCCATTAAAATTTTTTTAATTTCCTTTTTCTGTTTTTTTTTCCCCTCTTAAAGGGACTAGATTCTTTTTTCTTTTGAGACCGCCAACTAAGGACATGAGACCTACCATATTATAGAGTATAATATGCTTTCTATAGAGTCCATTATTGAAATCTGTCTTTTTTTTCAGTGATGAGGCTCAAACCCAGGGCCTCATGCACACTAGACAAGTAGTCTTATTGTTGTTATTAGGTGCTGTTGAGTTGGGTCTGACTCGTATCAACCCTATGTATAACAGACAAAACAGTGCCCAACACTGTGCCATGCCTGGCACTATTGTCAGTGCTTCTCTGCTGTTCATAGGGTTTTCAGTGGCTGATTGTTTCAGGAGTGAGCTACTTCCCCCTAGCCTACTGCACTTGGTGTTCCCAGGCAGTCTCCCATCCAAGGACTAACCAGGCAAACCTTGCTTAGCTTCTAAGATCTGACAAGATTCAATGCCAGGGTGGCATGGCTGTATGCTCTACCACTGGCCTATACCCAGGCCCAAATGTCAATTTTATCTAAAAAATACCTCCATAGATATATCCAGAATAACATTTAACAAAATATCTGGGTATCATGGCAAAGCTGAGCTGACTCATAAAGTTAACCATTATGGGATTCAAGGAGAAATAGATGAGGGTGGGCTGGGCACATAGCTCAGTAACAGAGCACTTGCCTAGTTCTGGGTTCAATCCTCAGCACAAAAGAGAGAAAAAAAGGGAGGAAGTTGTAATGAGAAGGATGAAGATATCCTAGAGGGAACGAGGTTGGAGGAACTCAGGGAAATTTCACTCCGATAGTGCAAAGGAGAAGATGCTGGAAACCAGTCCAGTCATAGAAAGGAGCATGGTGATTTGCCAAGGCATAGAAAAAAAAAGGTTCCCTCTGTGTTACTAAACTATGACACGGACCAGGCTAGCCCTCTTGGAGCTGTTCTTGATAGTTTTTATACAAAGAAGCACAATTCTCAAGGCTACAAGTATTCTAAATTAAAGTATCCTAAAGCTGTGTACGTTTTATTCTTTTTTCTAAACATTTTCCGCAAGAGTGAGAGAGGCCTTAATGTTTTTGACAACATTTGGAAAGGTCACAGAGTCATCTTGTTTTGTCTCGTGGCTGATTGAGATTGTTTTGCACAATTTCAGCTTGCATGGATGTTCTTACAGTCCCCATGACCTTGCAAAGCAAGGATGGTCTGTTATTTGTGCCACATCTGTTATCGTTGTGATTACCACCACCACCACCACCACCAGGCAGTTTGGGCAAACACGAAGGATGTATCAAGTTCTTTTTGACACCTTTTTTGACTTTGGGCAAATGGAGTTCCTGCTATATTCCAGGCCAAGCCATCCCCCCACCCCAGTGTTGGCCAACATTGTCCTTCCTCTGTAGGGCTGGGAAGCTCCCTATGAGGAGAGCTCAGTTTACAAACCCATAAAAATAACTCAGGGGTGATAAACAGCTCCCTGGCCCTGAGGCAAGAGCTCTTACGCAACCTGTCTTGATTTCACAAGCCCCGCATGCACTGTAAAGAGGCAGGCTGAGACGCACACGCTTGCTGATCCCTCAGGCAGGGACCCTGCTGGCTGCAGTAATGGTGGACAGTGGCTTTGGCTGTGACATGAGTTGGCTCATTCACATGAAGACACATGAAGACAGCACAGCCGATTGATTGATCAGTTGGTTGATTGACCAATTTAAATACATGACATTTCTTTTCCCCTTTTCATTTTTGGCAAGGTATTTAAGTAATGGATGGTCTTAGAAGAAAGTTTGGAATATACCTGGGGCAAAAATAAAAATAAAAAAGCATCAAAACTCCCTATAGTCCAGCCATCCAAAGAGTGCTATTACCTTCAGACGCTTCGGGAATCTCCTTACCAAATGTGTGTGGTATAGAGCTTCAGACCACAGTCTCTGGTTTCACCCACCTGGGTTTACTTCTCTTTCATGGCTTTCCCTATCAGTAAAATGGGTAGCAGTGTTTGCCCCTTTATAAGCTTGTTCCATGATGAGGGATTTTTCTGGTCAAAAGGGAGAGATTTGCACTTAATTCTTTGTGCACATTCTTAGTGATTTCTTCAGGATGAGTTACTAGAACCCAGGGCCTCACACACACTAGATGAGTGCTCCACCACTGAGCTACATCCCCAGCCCAAGCATATACATCTCGATGACTTTGTTCATCTCTTGATGCACTAGTTCATTTTCTGTTGTTATAACAAAATACCCAAGGCTGGGTACTTTGTAAAACACAGAGACTGTTTTGGCTCACAGTTTTAGAGGCAGAAAGTCCAAGATGGAGCAGTCTTTTCTGTTCAATCTCTTCGGAGGGCCTCATGGTGGATGGTATGGCAATGGTGGGAACATGCGCAGAAGGAATCACATGTGAGATGGGAAGCCAAAAAGATTCAGGGGCCAGGCTTGCTCTTTTTAGACTAACTTGTTGTCATGGGAACTAACCAGGGTCTCCAGATAACTACATTAATCCCTTCTGAGGGCAACACCTGCAATGGCCTAACCATCTCCTACTAAACCTGCCTCTTAAAGGTCCCATCACGCTGACAACTGAGCTTCCAGCACCTGAACCTTTGAAGACATAATCAAACTATACCCAGACCATACACTTGTCAAGTTAAAAAACAAACACAAACACACACAATTAAAATAGGCTCCCCAGGACCTCTGTGGAATGAGAAATTGGCACCACAACCAGCCACCAGACAAGGAAGCCCAGGAAGCCTGCCTGACGTGCACAACATTCATCATAATCAGAATGTGGGTCTCAAGAGGACAGGGGCTGTAAGTCTTACTCACAGCCATGTCCCCACTCCACATGCCCCATGACTGAATGAACTTAGGAAAGCTAGAATTCCCTGACACCAACAGAATCCTATGGTTTCCACACAGTTCCACTCACCACCTTATTATAGACACTAACCTGGATTCTTTTACCACGCAGTCTTTGTTAAATTCTATGATGAATAAAATATTAACCGGCACACTTCAAAGAGAAAAAGAGGGCATGAGAACCCCCCAGAAGGAGAAAGCTGGAACAAAGCAGACCCAGTACAAGAGACAGAAATAAATAAACACATCATTTGTATTGTCATTTGATTGACATGTCTTGAATCATTTATGACGAGTTCCACCTCTTTCTAATAATATGGAAATAGGGAACATGTTGCTTTCAGTCATGATTAGGAGAAGGTTTCAGAGAGCATTCACAGGTGAGGGAGACAGATGTTGGTGGTGGATAGTCATTAAGGTGTGCTGTGATTTATGGGTGTCAGTGGGTGGCCACCAAGGGCTTCCTGCGGTGTGCTGGTCTCTGACACGTGGTCAGAGAAAGAAGCATTGAGAGCATTTCTCAGGGTGACTGTCCTTGTAAGAATGATCATCAATTCATCAAAGGTGTATTAAGCATCCACTGGGTACTAGGCACTGTGCTGCATGCCAGGAGCAATCGGATGGTGCATTCGCTTCCCGAGTGGAATGCTGCATGCACCTTGGGATGGGCACCACATCTGGAGGCCCAAAGCACAGAGAGGAAGGAAGAGAAGAATTCTGAGGGGAAGAAGCACATAGAAGCCAGCAGCCCCTCCCACCTGGCGAGGCTGACGCTTCTGGAGGAACCGGTCCTGGGCACCATCTCCTCTGGTCCTCTAGGAAAGTCAGAGGCCACGGGATTGAACAGGTGGCTTTTGATGCCAGGCTGTCTTAGCTTTGGCTCCTGGGTCAGCCATGTATGGGGGACGTGGCCATCCTCCTAAGTCTCGTTAAAGAGGGGAGGGTTGGCAGCCGCCTGAGGCACACACCTGTGAAAGCACCACTTGGGAGGCTCATGCAGGAGCATCACAAGTTTGAGGCTACCCTGGGCTATTCAGTGAGATCCCATTAAAAAAGAAAAAAAAAAAAAAAAGGAATGTTGCCAGACAGAACACAAGATGCCCAGTTGCACTTAAATTTCCAAAAACCAGTGAATAATTATTTGGTGTAAGTATATCCCAATTATTGCATGGGACATACTTATAAGAAAAAGAATATTTTTTTGAAATTCCAATTAAACTAAGTACCTTCTTTTGTTCCTTTCTTCTTTTCTTTTTCTCTCCCCCCCCCCCCCCCGCTGCAGATCTATAACCCTAGAGGGGGGAGCCATGAGAGTTTCTGATGGAAAACTCTCCAGAGCATGATGTTGAGTAAAAAAGGCAACAGAATGGATTTATTGCTTGATATTGTTTATGTAAAAATTTTGCATCACTGGGGATCAAATCCAGGGCCTCAGGCTGCACTTATGTAAATTAAATACACATAAGACAGTGTGCATTTAGATTTTCACTTACTATAAATAGATAGGGGCTGGGGTTTAGCTGAGTTGCTCTGTGCACTCTGAGGCCCTGGGTTTGATCCCCAGCACCGCAAAAATGGGAGAAGGACCCAGCAACCCACAAAACAATTAGCCATCAAAAACCCTATGAATAGCAGAGAAGCACTGACCTAGTGCTAGGCATGGCACCATGCTGAGTGTCTCATTCTGTTGTACGTTGGGTCGCTATGACTTGGACTTCGCTGGAGAGCAACATTATAGATAACTGCAGAGTGTGTGCCCTCTGACACAAGGTCAGATGGCCCAGAAGTACATGTGCTAAATTAATGTGTGCAGGGGCTTGGGGGTGGGGCGACTGCAGAGAAGAGAGAGTGGAGGTGAGGAACAAAGGGAAAATGGTACTGACAAATGAAACAGGATGGGGAGGGAGGAGAAGGGAAGGGAAGGGAAGGGAAGGAAAAAGAAAAAGAAAAAAAATCAGAAGGGAAAAGTCTAATATCTAGGGTCAAAGAAAATATTTTAATTTGACTTGGATTATATTGGTCTTTATACCAACACAAGCACAAAATATGATTATGGAGGAAGGGGCCCTCACAGGCAAAGTGCCCAGAGGACGCAAAAGTGGTCGTGCAGGGACTCAAGGATTTGGAAAACCATCTGCTAGCCTCGTGGCTGTGAGCCGAGCAGCCCACACCTGTCCTGGTCATCGTTACCTTCCCACTGCCAGAACAGTGCCTGCCCATAGTAGTTATTCAGTAAATAGTTTTTGAAAGAATTAATTAATCTGGAATGTGTCACTGAGCTGCTCTCTGCTTTCTTTTCTTCAAGTGAGATGAGGGAAACGTGGTCTGTCTTCCCTCGGAGTGGCTAGAGGATGAGTCTCCCTCAGTTCCAGGGGCAGTGGCAGCCTGGATCATCTTCTCTCTGCCTGTGGATTTTCTGGATTTCTGGCAGGGTCGGGCCGGGGTGAGGTCCAGGGTAAACTTCTCTGATGCGAATTGCCCTCAATTCCAAGGAGTGTTTGCTCGATGTCTCTGACACCCAGCAGCATAGCCGGTGCCTCGGGCTGTCAGCATCCATGGTCTAGACATGTACTGTGTAGCGGCAGACTCCCCAGGACAAAGATGGACTGGGGAAGTGCCGGTGACTGCACATGTGTGCCCGTGTGAGTGACTGCGTGTGTGCGTGTGCATGAGTGTGCCCATGCGGAGGCATGCCCGTGTGCATGTGTGTCTGTACACGTGCGTTGTGTGTGCATGTGAAAAGCTCCGTGTGTGCGGTGGGTCTGTGTGTGAGCACTGGGTGGCCACGTGTGTTATGGTTGAATATGAAGGATCCCCCAGAGTCTCATATGTGGGCTTGGTCCCTGGCTGGTGGCACCACAAGAGGTGATTAGATCGTGAGGGGCTCACCTGGCTGATAGATTAACCCATCCGTGAGCTCCCAGCTGGATGGCTAGCAAAAGGTGGGCCTGGTTGGATGAAGAGGGTTGTGGGGAACCAGCCTTTGAAGGGGATCTTGGCCCTGGCCCCTTCCTGTTCTCTCTCTGTGTCCACCTGCCAGCTGCCATGGATGAGTAGCTTTGCCCCTCTCCCCCCGCTACCACACCGTCTCCACTGGGATCTGCCCAATCGGAGACCCACAGCCTGGGCACCCAGTGGCGAGGGACTGAACCCTCCGAAACCATGAGCCCAAACCCTCCCTTGTCACAGCGACTTCAGTGTGTCTGATATGATATGCGTCTGTGTGCGGGCACGTGTGAGCGGGTTCATGCGGAAACACGTGCACGCATGTGTGTGTCTCTGCCTCTGCAGGGAGCTGTTGGCATGCAGGCATGTGAGTGTGCTGCAGGCTATAAATGTGTGGCAGGTGAGAACTGTGTGTCTGTGAGGGGGTGTCATGCCTGCGTCTGTGTGGGCGTGCACACATGTGAATGTGCCGTGACCAAGCATGGGAGGGTTCACGTGTGACCATGTGTGCACATGTGTGTGGTGGGCAAGGATGTAGAGGCAGGGGAGGAGGAAGATGAGGTGGAAGAGAAGCCACCAGATCTCAGATCTGGGAATTCTGCTGTGACCCACAGCTGCTCATTCTAGCTGGAGGCAGGGTGCAGGGCAGGAGCCCTGGAAAGGGGAGGTGGTCTTATCTGGGGTTTGTCCTAAGGAATGGAAATTCTCTGTTGGGGCAACAGCCCCCTGGGGCTGGGAAGGGCATGGAGGGTGACTGGGTAGGCAAGGGAGCCCAGTAATCCTCTTCAGATCCAATTTGCATTAGAAATCGGTGTGGGGTTCTGGCTTTCTTCCTTGGTATCCTGAGGGTGCCAAGACAGACCTGACCCTTGAGCAAGTAATAAGGATGATTTTCAGCCCCAAACTTCAAGCTGCTTAGCGACGATGAGTCTCCTTTTAGACACAGGATCGTGGGATGACTTTAAGGAATTCCAGAGACAGGTCAAAAGGAGGCTGTGGCCTCCCCACAAAGGTGACCTCAGGGGTCACAGAAACTTGAGCCACACACTGGGTCCCACTTACCTGGGGACTGCAGTGCACAAAGCTCTTGCTGGCTTCTGGGCAGAAGTAATTTGAGGCTTTTGTTGATGTCCTCAGGGCAAAGACCTGCAGGGCAGGGAGGTCTGTCTTTTGCAGAAACAAAGCAGGCTGAGGGAAGAACATTCTGGAAGATGCCGTGCTCAGTTCTATCTGGAGGCAGCAGGGAGTTGCAGATGAAGGTTTTGGCTGCCAGGAGAGTGGCCTCAGTGTCCCCATTTGTAAAATGGGAACAGCGTCCTTTGGCACAGGAGCTGAGGTCTGAGGATGGAGCTAATGGAGAAAGACAAACGGTGTGTGGTGGGCACTGAAGAAGTGGGACTTGGAGCTTCCCATCTTCCTCGTCTCCCCACAGGAAAGCCGTGCCCTTGCAAAGAACATCCTGAGGACCTTGAAGCTCCGGCATCTGGTGGGGGGCTGAGGCAACTTACCCCACACTGAGACTCTAGGGCAGGGCGGCTGATACATCAGATCAGCTCTGCAGACACAATGACAAGATCCCTGGCAGCAGGGACAGGCGGGGGCCCACCATCCCCTGTCTTCCTAGGGAGCCTTGGAGGGATGAGACGAAGAGATTCTGAGAACCCAGAATCAACGATGTTTGACTTCCAGATGGAACAATTTTCAGGTTAGCTTGTACAATCTCTGGACCAAGGATGTATGTTCTCAGCCCTCAGATGGATGATTGGTTTGCAGGGAGGAGGTGTCCTGGGCAGGGGCTCCACTTGGATAGAACCCCCAAGTCCTATAAAGCTGAGTTCAGATCCCCCGTCTGTTCTGTGTTAGCCATGGGGGCACAAGCAAACAGGGCTGCCTTTCTGAGCCCCGGTGGTATTGTCTATACAAATGGCTGTAATAATCTCTTAGAGGACACATCAGGTTGCAGACACATAGTAGAAGGTCCAAGACAGCAGCTCTGTTGGTTTAATTAACTCAGTCACTGACAGAACTGGTTTGAGGCAATGGAAATGAGCCTCAATGGTGAATCAGGGGTGGGGGGCTCATTCAGTCCACAAACATTCACAGTGAACCTACTATGTGCTGGATCCTGGGATCTCAATGGGGAATGAAGCAGGGCTACTGTCTAACTGGGAGAAAAGGCTGCGAATGCACAGAGGGAATGGAATCTGATCCCCAGGGGACACGCACAGAGCGTGACATGTCCTTCCCTGGTGCATCTCTGGCAGCCAGGGCTCCAGGGAGGATGAGTCTTAAGGGAACTTTGGAGCTGGTCCCCAGAAACACGGGGTGACAGCGGTGGGCTTTCTAACCCCAGACACCAAACAACAGAAGGAAAAATGTCACTGAGTTGTCCTGGAAATAGTCCCGTGTGTTGGAAGCGCAGCCCAAATAGTTCCTCAGAAAGCCACAGCGCAGACGGTGGCACCTGGCCTCTCTGAGGTCAAGTGACCCGCCTAGCATCATGCCAAGGCTACTCAAGTTCCTCTAGGCACCAGCTCTTACCCGAGAGTTCCTCAGGACACCAGTTTACTGACAGAAAGAGGCCATTTTTTTTCCTGCTTCAGACTTGTAACAGCAGAGGCCAGCAGGGTTGGTTGGGACAGGTCCCTGAGAAAAAGGAAGGGATAGGTCCTTTATGCTTTGGGGCTTTGGGCCAAGTTAGAATTCTCTGTGTTCTCTCAATTAGGGGCCAGGAAGTCGCCTGGTGCTGCAAATTCCCTGGCTGTGGACCTGCTGAGCAGAGAGAATAGAGAAGAGGTAGGAGATTGGAGGATGAGCATGTCAGCAGCCTCCCCTCTCTCCCAAGGTCCAAGACTCTGGCACAAAAGTCCAGCTCACTTAAGTACCTATATTAGTCTCCTGGGGCAGCTGTCACAAAACACCATAAACCCAGGGACAGAGGTGCAGCTCAGTGGCAAAGCACTCACCCTGTATGTGTAAAGGCCCTAGGTTCCCTCCTTAGAACAGAAAAAAAGAAAAGAAAAGAAGAAAAGAAAAATGTCACAAACTGGCACAAAACAGCAGGTGTTTGTTGTCCCACAGGTATAGAGGCAGAAAGTCTGAATTTGAGGGATCAGCAGTGCCCTGTGCCCCATCTCTAGGGGAGGCATGCTCCCGTAGCGGCACTGCTCTGGATCCCATCTGTGGTTCCCATGGTCCTCCCAGGCTGACGGGGAGAGGCAAGGCTGTGTTTTCAGACAGGAAGTCTTGTTCCCCCGGCCATGGGAAGGAGCCAACCTGAGCTGTGCCCAAACAGCTGGGCAGGTGTTATCAATCTTGTGCCTCCAGATGAGGCGTGGAGGTCCCCCAGGTGTCCCACTAATGGTAAATATGTCAGTGCGCACAGTGCAAGCCATGGACGCCGAAGGCCTCAAGGTGAGACCACCTGCCTGACTCCAGCCTGTCCGTTACACCTGTCGTCTCTTCCCATACCAGGCTGGAAGCCATCTCTTCAGCTGCAATAGCAAGGGAGTCTCAGCTATAAAGCAGCTCGTGCTTTGAATCTGATCTCAGTGCCTCTATACTGAAGATCAGACCTGCCAGTTTTCTGCAAGAGACACTGAGTTTGGGCTGGATGGTGTCCTCTGTCTATTGTAGAAATCTGAGTGGTTTTTGTTCTTTCTTTTTTGGTACTGTCTGTCTCTAAATCTTCACTTTGGAAGAAAAAAAAATCAGTCATTAGCCTTATTTTTTATTTAAAGGATGCAAAATCAGAAGTTCAGTCCCCAGCCAGGAACCAGGGTACATTCCTGTAATCCCCGTGATTTGGGAGACGAGGCAGAAGGATCATGAGTTCGAGGCCAGAGGCAGCCTATGTAATTTAGCAAAACCCTGACTAAATAAATAAGGGGCTAGAAGTGCAATGGTTGAGTGCTTACCTAGCATGTGTGAGGCCCTACGTTCAACCCCCAGTATGGAAAAAAAAAATCAGTTCCCTGATTTTTCACCTTGGAGATTCATGACTTCAAACTTCATCTCTTTGAATTTTCTCATCTGCAGAAAGAGGATGATACAATGTTTCTTATCAGCTGGATACAAGGCTGGAATGAGATATTCTGTAGTTACCAATCAGTTTTTAGTTGTAAACAACCTGTGCAATGCTGATAAATTGATTCTTCAAAAACAGAAACTCCTAACTGTAGCAGCTTCCCATTTCCATGGTGAAAATACGCCCATCATGGCTGATGTTAAGCTAATGTGATGTCACTGAACAAGGAGTTGAGACGAGATGTGAACTGGGCTCCCCTGGGCTGGACTCAACACACTCCGAAGACAAAGGACGCTAATGTTGGCCAATTTTATCAGCAAAGAAATGTGCCTAGTGGTACGAGGCAGCCTGCAGAATCTCCAGCTTTTCCATAAATTATACTTTGAGTTTGTGCAACCAGGAATAACCTCCCAAATCACTCTCAGTGAAGGTTCGGTTTCTGCCCCTTTGGTACAGATGAAGTTATATGCTCATCACCAACAATTCTGGACACCAGTCAATGCCACTAAAACTGCAGCCACTGACATCTGTGAAGTCACCATGGAGCTGCTGCAGCTTCCGCCCTCACCATCCTGGAGAAGGCATGGGGCATTGTGGCTTTGGCTTCCTCCCGCCATTAGTTTCCCACTTAATCTAGGAAGGTCCATCTGATTGTTGGAGCTCAGTCATGTGTCTGTGCTCTAGCTGCAAGGGAAGCAGAGAGCATGCATATGTATCGTGTGGCCACCACAGTGAATGATCACCAAGGGAATGGGTAAAAGTAACAGAAATTTACTGTCTTGCAGTTCAGGAGGCCAGTGGTCCAAAATCAAGGTGTCTGTAGGGCAGCTTTCGCACTGTCTTGAGAGGGATCTTCCTTTTCTAGTTTTCGGTGGCTGCCAGCATCCTTATAGCTGCAGCACTCCAATCTCTTGGTCTTCTTCTCTTCTCTCTACCTCTCTCTGCTGTATATCTTTTACAGAGACAGTTGTCACCGGGGTTGGGACCCACTGGGATAATCCAGGGTTGTTTCATCTTGAGATCGTAAACTTCACTACGTCTACATACACCCTTTTCCAAATAGGGTCACCTTCTCAGATTCCAGGTGTTAGGAAGGGACAGATATTTTGGGGGCCACAATCCAAACAAATGAGGAAAGCATCTGCACTTTCAGCTTCTACAATGAGCAGTGAACCCTGTTTCATTAGGTGAAGGATTTCTCAATTAAAAGAGAGGGGTCTATAGCCTGGATATGTGGTCAGAAATAATACCCAATGCCTTCTGGCACAGGGGTGGCATTTGTTTTTTCTATAAAGTGTCAGAGGGTCCTACTAGTAGAGCATGAAAGCAGCCATAGTCAATATGTAAATGAGTGGCCATGGCTGTATTCCAATAAAACTTTATTTACAAAAACAAATGGCTCTCCAAATTTGGCCTGTGAGCTGTAGATTCCTGACTCTTTTTCCTAAAGCGGCCCTTAGATTGTAAGCCTTACATAGGAGTTGACTCTTCAGTGACTTTGAAATGTATTGAGCATGGAAGTCTGTCTTAGTCCATTTTGTGTGGCTATAAGAGAACAGCATAGCCTGGGTTACTTATAAAGAACAGAGATTTATTTCTTACTGTTCTGGAGGCTGGAAAGTCTAAGGTTAAGCGGCCCTGCGTCTTCTGTGGACCTTCTTACTGCATCATTTCATGGCAGAAGGTAGAAGGGCAGGAGAGTAAATGTTTGTATACCTATAGGTAGAAGGGAGGGAGGGAGTGAGAGGGAAGGGGAGACAGAGAGAGAGAGAGAGAGGGAGGGAGGGAGGGAGCTGGCACACGCGCGAGAGAGAACGAGAGCACAAGTGCAAGCTAGTGAACAGCCTTTAGCCCTTTTATAATCCACACTAATCCATTCACAATGGTGAAGCCTTCATGACCTGAAAACTTTGACACTGTGGCTATGTGTTGCATTGGGGGTTAGTTTCCAACATACGAATTTGGGGGACACATTAAAATCATAGCAAGGACCAAGCCAGGGCAGAAATCAATAAAACATTAAAACAGCATCAATGCCCTGTGGGCTCACACTGTTTTTGAGACAGAATCTCTCTGTGTAGCTCAGGTTGGCCTCAAACTCATGATCCTCCTGCCTCAGGCTCCTGAGTGCTGGGATTGCAGGTGTCCATTGCCATGTAGGCAATCGCACTTTTGAATAAACTACACAAGGGCCAAGAATTGTGGTGACTAACAAAAACAACAACAGCAAAAATACTCCCAAAAAACCAAAACAAAGCAAAACACAACACAAAACAAAACAAAAAATAAATAGAATTTTAAAAGCAAGTTTGTGAGATGGCTTACCATTTTATTTTTATTTTTTATTTTAATTTATTTTATTTATTTATTATTTTATCTATTTATAGTTTTTGTGGTAACTCGGAGTTTAACCCAGGAACTTACACATACTTTGCAAGTGCTCCATCACTGGGCTGCACCCCCAGCCCATTTTTTACTTTTTATCTTGAGACAGGGTCTCACTAAATTACGCAGGCAGCCTCTAACCTGCCATCCTCCTGCCTCCGCCTCCTGTGTCACTGGGATTACAGGCGTGCGCCATGATGCCTGGCTTATTTTACCCGTTTTAGAGCCCAGGACTAATGTGGCTCAATATTTTCTTTTCTTTTTTTCTTTTTTTTTTTTTCTTTTGTGGTACTGGGGGTTGAACCCAGGGCCTCGTGCCTGCATGCTTTGCAAGTGCTGGACCACAGAGCTGCACCCCAGCCCATTTTATTTTTTATTTTTTAAGACAGGGTCTTGCTAAATTATGCAGACAGACTCTGGTCTCGAACTTGCGATCCTCCTGCCTCTGGCTCCCTAGCTGCTGGGATTATAAGCATGCACCACCATGCCCGGTTCATGTGGCCCATGTTTTGATCCTTGATTTATGACCAGTGACGGCAGCTCTGAGTCAGCCAGAGAGCAGGGTCACTAGGAAGAGCAGGGACAATTTTCTGCAAATGTCCCCCATTGGAGGAGACACAGGGGGAGGGGGAGGACAGGGAGAGCCCAGCTTTGTCCCTCTGGCCACAGAAAGGAGCCATCAGCTGCTACCAGGAGAGCTAGATCACATGTGACCTTCCAGGATTGCAAAATAGGTGAGAAATAGTGTGTGAAGGGCATGAATAGCCCTGGAGGGTGTAGACAGGAAAACACACGAGACCTAAGGTGGACGCCCTGGGTCCAGCCCTCAGCTCCTCAGGACCCTGCCCACCCTTTGCCTCCCCAGGCCTTGATCCTTATCTGTCCAATGAGGAGATTTAGAGCCATCCCAGCTGTGCTTAGTAAGGACTTAGTAAGATCGTTCTTGGCTTCCAACATCCCAAAAATCTATCACCTGCCTGGGTGTGACTCCGTGGCAGAGCACCTGCCCAGCTTGTGAGAGGCCTTGGGTTTGATCCCCAGCACCGCAAAAGAACAACAATAACAATAAAACGATTCAACCTTAGCACCTGTGGAATGTGCAGTGAATGTGAGCTTCTTAGGAACGTGATCATAAAACTCAAAGCAAGATTTTTTTTGAAAACTCACACATCAGAATATCCACAACCAAGGAAAGGTGGTCCTGCAGAGACCCTGCGGGCCTGTCAGCTGCCACTACATGACCCTTTTCGGAATCATCTGGATTAGCTTTCCCCGTGTCTCTGTTTAACTCTGCCCAGCGGTGGAAGGCCCTTTATCTTGAAGAGTGAACTTGACTTTTGGACAGAGGCCAAAGTTAAATGGAGCTGGTCGGAGGAACGCAGTCAGAGATGGAACGGGCTGCCATGGCCTTGGGCAAGAAAAGATCTTTGATTGAAAAATAAGGAGCAGGGGTTATTTGTGCGGTCTGGAGCCTAGCGCCAAAGGAAATCCCCAGAGAGGAACTCCAAAGGAGCCTATCGCATGGGGAGCTTTGCAGGAAGAAGTGACTAAGCCCTCAGAGAGGCTCCACGTTCTCAAGGGCAAGTTCTGGGCTGTCTGCAGTCCCTGCATGCTACAATCACACGGCCTAGGTTTTACTCATTCATTTGCATATTCATCCAATAGTTATGGAGGATCAGGTTCTATGCTAGGCACTGGGTGTGGTGCTGACCAGGGGTTGCTCCCTAAGCTCAGGTTTGCAGCCATGAACAGACATTTACAATATCCTAAGGAAGGGACATCTAGGATATGCCAATGCGGTCAGTGTGGACGGTGCCCCCTAGAATTGCACAGTGTTCAATTTGTACAACTGTATGCGGTGGATTTGCCTTGTGGGAAGAAAAGTAATAAGGAAGTGAGTTACATGCGTAGAACTAGAGAGACATTTGATCTAGATCATGAAGGAATCTGAGGAGTTTTCAAGGCAAAGAGGGTGAGGAGGGATTTCCAGACCACTCGGGGACAGGGGAACAGTGTATACCGAAGTACAGAGAAGGGCAAGCAAATGCCAGAGAGGTCTGGCATCCTTGCGGGGAGGATGGAGGGCTGGGGGCAACGAGGCCGAGGGGACTGATTTTCCAACATGCACGTGAGGTGAGTCAAGATCCCTCAGGAGCTTCTGGGGGGAGTTTAGGGAGAGCTGAGAATGCCAGGCATTCCATTCCTCTGAGCAGGCCTCATGGCCTCCGCGGAGGAAAAGATTCTCAAGAAAAAACACCGGCTGTGGCTTGGCACCTCTGCAGCCTGGGGGCTGTGTGCTCTTTTGCAAGTCACTTCACCTCTCTGAGCAGAGGTTTCCTTGTCTGCAATGTACAGTGGTGCCTACTACTCCAGCTTGGTAGTTTTGTTCCTCTTTGAGCTCTGGCCTCTGACAACCACTTTGTGTGATGGACAGAAGGCAATAAGGAGGCACTGACTCCCCTGGCCCTGCGCCGGGCTGAGTGAGCAGGGATTGTTTTCTGCTCAGGAAGTATTGCTTTGTAGCTCCCAGGCCCAAGTCACTACTTTTCTCTTTAGCCGTAGGGAGCCCTTTCTGGGAAGTTAGCTACCCTTGCTCCGCAGAGGCCTTTTAAAATGCAAATCTGCCCCTCGGAGCGCCCAGCGCCTCGGGGTAAACTACTTTTATCAGTGTTTTCCATCTGTCCTGGAGGGAGGGAGGGCGTGGTGGGGCTCAGTGGGGGGTGCGCACCTTGGGCCAAGAAGGGATGATGGGGTTCGCTTTGTTCACCCCCAGAGAGACCACGGGGTTGCTCCCTGGTTTCGACGGGAGGAAGGAGGACTGGAGCAGCCAGGGCAGGCTGAATTTCTCCTGGGCATGGTGGCGTGGGGGTCCTTCGGACATCCCAGGTTTTCGGGGTCTGGCAGTGTGCACGGATGGGGGTGGGGTGGCTGTGGCGAGAAACACAGGGGAGATGCAGCCCCAGGGGCTCCGTTTGGCTGGGAAACCAAACCCAGACTGTGGTGCAAAGGGCAAAGTGACTTGTCATCCCCAAGGCCACCTGTGACCCCGCCTCCCTGAGCCGGGTCCCAGCTAGGAAGCTTCCTAACCTGCCATTTCTACCCTGGGGTGGGCTATCGGTGACTACTTTTAACAGATGAGGAAACTGAGGCTCTGAGGGGCTAAATATGACTTGCCCAAGGTCACAAAGCCAGCCAGTGGCAGAGACTCCAGAAGCCTAGCTCCCACCAGCACTTGTCTCTGCTCCAATGTCCAACTGTTCTCTCTCCCAGGCTCTGCAATGGCTCCTCACTGCAGCCTCTTGGGCAGCACCACATTCACAAAGATGAAGTAAGAGAAGGACTTACGAAGTGGAAATAGCAGCCGACAAAAATAGGTATTGCCTGGCATGATGGCGCATGCCTCCCAGCACTCGGGAGGCTGAGGCAGAAGGATGGCAAGTTCAAGGCCAGCGTGGGCTACATAATAAGACCCTACCACACACACACACACACACACACACACACACACACACACACACAACTATGAAATAAACTCTCTCCTTCGGTGAAGAATATAGAACAGCACAAACTTCCCCAATTAAAAAAAAAACCAAAAACCCACACCAATTACTGCATCATGTCCAAACTGAGGGGCCCAGCGGAGCTTCAATTAGTGTGTTAGTAACACACCACCCATGGCAGGTTACTTGAGGTTCTGATTATGTAAAGACCTTCAAGAATGCATCCCTTTTAAAAATGTGGGAGTGGTGTGAAAGATGTAACAGGCTCCTTCTGTGGGTTTAGCAGCCTTCAAAGAACAGCAGCCGGACTATCAAATAGCAATTAAGTCTGCAGCCTGCAGTCTGAGCCGGCAGCAATGCTGCATTCAAGCCCGACCCTCCTTCCCCCATTCGGAACTCAAATGGCCAGAGGACATTCTCCCTCCTTTCTCCAGCCCCTTATTATGTAGATAAAGTTTCTCTAAAAAGTCCTCCTCCCTACCCTTCCCTAGCCTTGTCTCTCACTGAGCCTCTATTGAATGGAAATTCCACCTACAAAACTAGGGACAGACCCAGGTGGGGGTAGACTCCTGGGGAGAAAGGGAAACAGATTAGAAACATCCGCAGTCAAGATTGCAGGGTTCTAGTCCGTGATTATCCTCTGGTCTTATCTCTTACCTAGCATCAGCAAGTGTTTCTATTTGCTGTACATAGGGTCGCTATGAGTCGGACTCGACTGGACGGCACCTAACAACAACAACAACAAGCCTTAGCAAGGGATGGTTTCCCGTCATGCACCACCCCTTCCCCTATCCGAGGATGTCCCTTCCCCAGTGCTTCCAGCCTTGAGCCACAACTTTCTCCAAATTCCACCCCCCAATCTCCTTGATAATGACCTGAAATGTTTTGCTGATAGGGAAATTTTCTCTCTGGGCTGTGAGTTCCCAAACGACAAAGATCAACTCCTCACTTCCACCTCTCTATCCTCAGCACTGGGGCTGGGGTTTAACTCAGTGTGTAGAGCACTGCTCTGCATTCTCTGAGGACCAGGGTTCAATCCCCAGCAGCCCCAAAATGGGAGAAGGATGTGGCAATCCACTGCCAAAGCAATCCTGAAAACAATCAACCAACAGCCAACGAAAACTGTATCCTGACTTGACAGCACCTAACAATCCTCAGCATTAAGTCCTTATATGTATATAATTTTGCTACGTATTGAGTCATCTAATTCATAGCAACCCTAAGTACAGCAGAACACTGTTCCATGCACATGATCTTTTTGTTTGAGCCCACTGTTGCAGCCACTATCTTTCTTCTCATTTTGGGTCATGCCACATCAGCAAAAGGAGGTCCCAGGGGCTTTACCCCATTCCCGTCATTAAGGTTGACTCTACTTTAAGGGGGGGCTGGGATTTAGCTCAGTTGGTAGAGCACTGCGCTGCAGTCTCTGAGGTCCCGAGTTCAATTCCCAGCACCACAAAAATGGGAGAAGGACGTGGCAATCCACTCCCAAGGCAATCCCGATACAGTTGCCATTGAAAACCCTATGAGGGTCACTATGAGTCGGATACCGACTCAACAGCACCTAACAACAACAACAACTACTATTTTAAGGAGGAAACTCTTCCCCAGTTGCTTCTTGAATGCCGTCCAGCCTGAGGGAGTCATTTTCTGGCACTCTATGTGACAGTGCTTTTCTGCTATTCCTAGGGTTTTCAATGGCTAATTGTTTTGGGAGTAGGCTGCCGGGTCCTTCTCCCCAGTCTGCTTAGTCTGGAAGCTCAGTTGAAACCTGTCCACCATGGGTGGCTCTGCTGGTATCTGAGATGCCAACAGCATAGTTTTGGGCATCACAGCAACATGCAAGCCCCATAGCATGTCAAGCTGACAGACACGACAAGCTGACAGACGTGTGGGGGATGTAGATGGGAGCCCAATAAATGCTGCTTCATAACAGGTTCCTAAGAAATGGTCTGGAGATGTGGCTCAGTGGTAAAGCACTTGCCTAGCATGCAGAGGCCAAGTTCAGTCTCCAGCACCACAACAAACAAAAAGAAATGCCTAGGAAGAGGAGAATAAATACTAAACACTCAGAGCACAGGGGCGGAGTGCCCAGGTCTTCCTTTGTGGCTCTCTGGTACATTCTGGTGAGTAAGCAGACACTACTGGTGTGGTCAGTCTGCAAGGAAGTAGATTTTTTCTAAATATCCCACCTCACATGCTCTTTTCCCATGGGCTTTGCCTCTCAACCCGCCGAAGGAAGGGTTATTTGTCCTCTGTATGAATCTGGGCTGGCCCCATGCCTTGCTCTCAGCAGTGGAACACAGAGCAGAGTCAGAGCTGGGCAACTTTCAAGCCTTGGCCTTCAGAAATCTCACAGCTTCTATTTTCCCTTTCTTGGCATCCAGCTGCCATGTAAAGAAGCCCAAACTGTCCTGCTGGGAAGGCCACACAGAAGAGAACCAAAATGCCCAGGTGGCTGACTGTCAACACAGATCACCAGACATGTAAGTGAATGCCTCTTGGGTTTTACACCCCAGTCACAAACCCAGCTGATACCATGTGAGGCAGAAGAGATACCCAGCTGGGCCCTGCTTGAACCCCAGGCTCACAGAACCACAAGTGATAAAATAGGTGTTATTTAAAGGCCCTGTGTTTTGGGGCTATTTGTTATGCAGCAATAGATAACCCCGACACAGATACTCTTTGATTGGTGATGAGCATATGTCCCAATAATCTCATGGTAAACTTGGAAACATCATATATTGAAAATGTGCTGAATACTCCTCACCTACTGGACATCACAGCTTAGCTGGTTGGTTGTTCCCCCTCACTGGCCCATGGCTGATAGGAGCTGCAGCTGCTGCTGCTGCCCAACATCTCGGGACTTACACTGCATATCACTATCCCTGGGAAATATTGGAACTCAGAGTATGTTTTCAATTGAATGCGTATCCCTGTCACACCATCGTAAAGTCTAAAGTCGTAAGTGGAATCATCCTAAGTAGGGATAAGAAGGGGACAGTCAGCACAGTAACCTCTTCTCTCTGTTATTTGCTTTTGTTTTTTGAGACAGGGTCTCATTGGGTAGCCCAGGCTGGTGTAGAACATGCCATCCTCCTGCCTCAGCCTCCCGAATGCTGAGGTTACAGGTGTGCACCACCACACCTGGCCAATCCATTAGCTTTTTAAATATATGAACAGAAGAATTGGTGCCTGTGGTTTCTAAGCTGAGACATACAGAGGTCATCAGAATGCAAGGTCTTCTGTTCAGACTTATTTTATGTCTAGCATTCAGAAAGTGCAAGGTCCTTTAACCCAGGGACCAAAGTCAGCATCACCAGACTGGATCTCAAGGAATGTCAAAGTCATAAAAAGAAAAAGAAAAAGAAAAGAAAAAGACTGAGGAACTGTTCCCAATGAAAGGGGGCTGGAGAGACGTGGATGACGGAGTACTTGTGTGGTCCAGGGTTTCTGTGTGATAAAGGAGACCACAGGGAACAGTAGTGGGATCTGGGCCATTGTGCTGGATCAGTGTCACCTCCCTGATGTGATTGCTGCGGTGTGCCACTGTGAAAGAACGTCACTTGGTTTTGGGAACCTCACACGGAAGTATTTCAAAGCAGACAGATGCTCCCCTGCGACTTCCTGTTAAACGGTTCTGAAAAAGACACAACTCTGTCTTCTCTGTATTGGTATCGGTGGAGAGAGAGACAGGGATAAAGCAAGTGTGTAAAGAAGTGGGGACATTTAGAGAATCTGGGTGAAAGGTATGTGGGAATTATTTATTTTGGGGGGATTGAACCCAGGGCCCCAAGCATGGAGCTGCATCCCCACCTTAGTCGGTGGGAATTCTTTGCACTATTCCTGCAACTTTTTCTCAAGTCTGAAGTTATATTAACATAAAAAGGAAAAAAAAAACCTTTTTTTTTTTTTTTTTTTTTTGCTGTATTTGGGGGTTGAGCTCAGGGCCTTGCACACACCAGGCAGGTGATTTACCACTGGGCTGCTCCCTCAGCCCATTTGTACATTTTTTATCTTGAGACAGGGTCTTGCTAAATTGTGCGGGCTGCCTCTGGCCTCGAATCTGTGAGCCTCCTGCCTCCACCTCCTGAGCTGTTGGGATTACAGGCGTGAGCCACTGTGCCCAGCTAAAAGGGAAAAGATGTTTAAAGAAAAGAAACAAATTCTGAGCAACACACACAAGGAAGTAAGTAAATGAGGGAGGGAGGGAAAAGAGAAAAGGAAGAAAGAAAAAAGAAAAAGAAACAGATTGTGACAAATGCACAGTTGCCCCCAAGAGGAAAGCAGCAGCCACCGTGGGCAGGGCTTATGGAGGCTGGCCCAGGAGTCCTTTCCTCCTCTGCCTCTGGTGGCACAGAAGTGACAGGGAGCACAGGCTTCCTCCTCTGCCTGCAGGGCCTGAGGCCTAGCATCTGAAAGAGATCAACAGCTGCTGCTAAAGTCAGCCTCCGCCCCAGCCACTGGCGGAGCCCCTGACAGGGAGGGTGGCGTTGGATGTCTCTTGAGGACCCCAGGCCACTCTTCTTCCAACGAGAAAGGCAGGAAAAGTCTTGCCAGGGTCACTGCTGGAAGCCAAGGCCCCAATGACAACTGGCCCATGTGCATCTGAAGTTTGGGGTATCCTGTGCAGAGGCACAAAGCCCAGGACGTTGAAGGTGGGGACTCGGCAGCCCCCCTTGTCCACGTGCCGTTCTGTGAATGCCCAGCTGGGATGGTGAGCTATTTTGTCTGCCTGGAACAGGGCTGGAGATGAGAGGAGAGGGCAGAGAGGCCCTCCGGGACCCTGGGGTCTCTCCTGGCTGTCGTGATGAAATCTCCATCTCCCTTCCCTTGTTCTTCCTGCCTAAGATGGCATGGGTGCATGGCCTTCCTCGTGCCCACAAAGCTCCCAGGCCAAGCAAGGCCACTCGTGTGTGTGTCTGGGCAGAGCTTCTAGAGGAACCACAGGCTGGGCTGGAAGGAGCCAGGGGTTTGCATCTCAGAAAGCCCCCAACAGCTCTGACTCCCACTTCCTGGCCGGGTGACATTGGTCTAGAGGCTTCTGGGGCCGAGCTTGATACCCCCATGCGGAAAGTGGCACTGATCAAAGCCACCTGGGAGGTGGAGGGAGCGATAGGAATGTGGCTGGCACAGGTGCAAGTTCATCCAACAAATCAGTCCTTCAATGCTGCTCAGCTTCAGCGTGGCCTGACTCGAGCCCGCACAGCCCAGGGGGCCTGGGCCGCTTCTCTGCCTCTTCTTCCCCACAGTTGCAGACGGACCCAGTGCCACCCAGTGCTCCTGTGCGCCCTTCATCTTGTGTGACAATGCCATGCTGCAGCCAGCTGCAGGAGCACTGGGGCTCAACCCAGAGCTCACCTCTGAGTGACTGAGTTATCCAACCTGCTTGTGCCTCAGTTTCCCAACCTGGTAGAAGGCATAACAGCAGCACCCACCTCTTAGATTGCTGTGATCTGCTGAGCCCATACACATAACCTAAACAACAGCAGGTGCTTCCTTTGTGGATACTGCATGTCAGGCATGGGGCTATACTTATTAGAACTCTGCCTCCATTTAACAGACAGGGAAACTGAGGCACAGAGAATCTGGGGGATTCTCCCAAGATCATAGGCACAAAAAGAGGCAAAGCTGGAATCCATGGGGCCCAGGAGTCTGGGTCCAGAGTCTATGTTCCTTACCCCTGAGCTCCACAGTTGTGGGTATGCAGTAAGTACTCAATTTGTGTTGACAGCAGCTAATGCTCATCGCCAGGGGTAGCTTCATGGGCAGGAGACTAGAACAGTCCTAGAGCAGGGTCCGATGCTTAGGAGTATAAAGCTCACTTAGTGTCCTGCTCTTGCCATCTCGACATTCTTAATGATTTTTAAACAAGAGTCCCATTTTTACCTTGTACTGGGCCCCAAAAATTATGCAGCTGGTCCTGCTGGGTGTCTTCCAGGCGGCCACCTCCTGCTTCGCCTTCCTGGAGTCCCAGATTCAGCTAACTCACCTCCACCTCCACCCTAGTGCATGCCCAGCCTATTGGCAGGGGCTCACCTCTGGCAAGGACAGACAGAGGTGACCAGGGCCCCAGCTGTTGCTCCCCGCTTCCCCTAAGCACCCCAAGAATAGCTTCCAGTCCAGGGATCCTCAGGCCTGCCTGAGAGGGTCTCACTAAGTTACACAGACTGCCTCTGGTCTCGAACTTGCGATCCTCCCGCCTCTGCCTCCTGAGCTGCTGGGATTACAGGCATTTGCCACCGCGCCAGGCAGAAGAAGCTTTCTGAAGTGTGCAAGGACTCTGGCCTTTGGCCTTAGCATGAGATCTTTCCAGAATGGCACAAGGGGGTGCAATCAGTGAACACTGGCGCTCCCTGTAACATGGGACACACCAGCCAGGCTAAAAGACCCTAATAAACAGTTCATTAAAATGCTGGTGCTGTAAATAGCAGCAGGGAGACCCAGCACATGTAATTAAGCTGGTCAGAGCTGGAGCTGGGCAGTTTGCTCTAGCCGGCAGCTCTGGAGGCGATGCCAACACTGAGTGCAGGCTTGCGGTCAGAGCACAAGGTAAATAAGACCCTCCCTGGGCGGACGTGACTCAGCCCAAAGGTTCAAGTACAGCAAGGGGAAGGAGAATATGTTCCCTGTCATCTGGTGTGAGGGAAGGTGAGGCACATTTATTGAGCACCTAGTGTTTGCCAGACTCCCTGCTTCCCCAACATGGTGAGACGGGAGTTGCAGGCCAGGCAGGAAGTGGGTTTGGGCATTTGTGGGGGTGGAGTTGGATGCCATTTCTGCTTCCTGTCTGCCTGATTTTTCCCACTGCATTTGTAATTACTACTTTTTAAAAAATAAGAAGCAAAATTCACATGTAATTGATCATGTTGAAGCTTATGATTCGGTGGCATTTAGTCTCAGCGTGTCTGTTGTGGTCCAAGACATTTTACCACCCCAAAAGGAAGCCCCTGCCCTGACCCCAGGCAACTACCAATCTGCTTTCTTCCTTGGTGGATTTAGCTATTTAGCTATTTAGGATATTTCATACAATGTGACATTTCGCATCTGGCCTCTTTCACTTAACATAGTGTTTTGAGGACTAGCTATGTTGTGACATTGTTATTGTTGGGTGCTATTGAGTCAGGTCTGACTCATAGCGACCCACATAGGGTTTTCAGTGGCTGTTTTGGCATTGCTTCAGGAGTGGATAGCCATGTCCTTCTCCCATTTTTGCGGTGCTGGGGATTGAACCCGGGTCGTCAGAGAGTGCAGAACAGCACTCTACCACCTGAGCTAAACCCCAGCCCATGTTGTAGCATATATCAGTACTTTTCTCTTTTTCATTGCTGCATCATATTCCTTCATGTGGATATGTCATATTTTATTTTACCATCTATAGATGAGCACCTGGGTTGTTTCCACTTTGGGGCTTTTATGAGTAATTCTGTACAAGTTTTTGTGTGGATATGCATTTTTTTCCCCTCTCTCGCTCTTTTTTGTTGTTGTCTCTCTCTTTCCAGTACTGGGGTTTGAACCCGGGGCCTTATGCTTGCATGCTCAGCAAGTGCTGGACCACTGAGCTGCATCCTCAGCCCATTTTTTTACTTTTTGAGACAGGGTCTCACTAAATTACGCAGACTGCCTCTGGTCTCAAACTTGCACTTCCTGCCTCTGCCTCCCAAACAGCTGGGATTGTTTGGTTTTGGAGATAGGGTCTCCATATGTATCACAGGCTGGCCTAAAACTCTCTATGTAGCCCAAGTTCAAGACTGGCCTTGAACAAGTGATCCTCCTGCCCTAACCTCCTGAGTACTGGGATTACAGACATGCACCACCACCCCTGGCTTGGGCATAGCATTTCAGTTCTCTTGAGATCTACCTAGGAGCAGGATTGCTGGGTAGCATGGCAATTCTATACAGGACTTTCTGAAGACCCCTCAAACTGTTTCCTGTGGTGGCTGCACCGTTTTACATTCCCCTCAGCAGGGCAAAACTCTCTGATTCCTCCACATCCACCTCAACTTTTCTTATTTTTCTTGTTATGCCCATTTGTCTGTTCTTTTGGTGATCTCCACTTTCTCATGGGGCCAGCGTATGACACTGTCTGCCACTGGGGCTTAAACACAGGATAATGTCTTCTAGACCAACAGGAAAGCCCTCTGGAAGCCAGTGTGCAAGAAAGGGCAACTTGTCCTCCTCCCACCAAGGAATTCATCATACAGGGGGGAGCCTGATAGGCCCTAAAGGGCTCAGTGACGATATCAGTGTCACAAACCACCCCCAGGTGGCACAGGGGTGACTTACGAGGGGAAATGGCTGTTAAGAGAGATCTGGGTCACTTGGAGCCCATGTAGCTTTGACATGGACACCTCTGCCCACATGTCACTTTAGTGGACAGTATTTTGCCTACTCAACCAGAACACCAAAGGCCTGACTAGGATCAACACTGCTCTCAGGTACCTGAAAGTGGTTGGAGCAGGGCCAACCTGTGTGCTTTAGTCATATGGCTCTCTTTCCCCCAAAAGGGACCAAGAAACATAATCAAATTGTCATGGGAAGGAGACAAACCAGAAATAGCACTAATGAGAACCCCATATAACCACTATAAATAAGGTATTGGCTGTAACACATTGATAGACACATAAGCAATAATTATAGCCATGTTTCCTGAGCACTTCCTATGTGCCAGGCACAGTACTAAATGCATCATTTCATAAGTTGGGACAGTAATCCAGGGTCGTAGGCATTATGATCTCAGAGGATACGTGGAGAAGGTCAAGACTGTGCTAATCTGTTACTGGGGATGCTTTAGGCTGCAAGTAACAGTCAGTGCATCCTAGACAGGGTCAGTGGCCTGAAATGATAAGAAAACTCATTGCTTCACATAGTAAGAAACCCAAGGAAGGGCACACTGCCACACACACAGCCCACAGCAACACGATATTGTCACCCATGTAGTGAGTTCTTTCCTACTCAGATCTGACATCCTCAGGTCAACTATGTCTCTGGCTGTAGGGCTTCCCAGCATCACATTTGACCACAGTGCCCACTGTCCAGTGCCTCCTTCTTAGGAGGAGGGGAGTTTTCCCAGAATCCCTGGCAGAATTTCCCATGATTGATCACATGACCCCCAACTGAGCCAATCACAGGTGAGAGGAATAGAAATCCATCTTTTGCATCATTATTTGGGTAGAACAGATGTTGAAGACATGGGTCAGGGATGGAGCTAACCACAAAGTCCAGAGCCAGAGTTGAAACCCAGAGGGGCTTTTTTTCTTGACATCATAAACATTCAGGAATGGGTAGCCCAGGCAAAGGTTGTTCTGCAAACCTCCAGCCCAGCCCCAACTTGTTTTTCTAAAATAATAATAACATCATCATCATCATCATCACCATCATCACCATGATCATCATCATATTCTTATTACAAGAATGCAAGACTGTCTATGTTGGCCAGGCCAGTCTTGAACTCCCAGTTCAAGTGATTCTCTTGCCTCAACCTCCCCAGTAGCTAGGAGTGTAGGTGCATGCCACTGTGCCTAGCTTGGAAGAATTTTCATCTTTTCTTCTCTTTGCCTGCCTGCCTGCCTGCCTGCCTGCCTGCCTGCCTGCCTGCCTTCCTTCCTTCCTTCCTTCCTTCCTTCCTTCCTTCCTTCCTTCCTTCATCTCCTCTTCTCTTCTCTCCTCCCTCCATCTCCCTCTCCATCCACTCCCTCCCCTCTCTGCGGTGCTGGGGATGGAACCCTAAGCATGCATTTACCGCTGAGCTACACCCCTGGCCCCTACTTCCTTTTTAGCCATGGTTTCCAGCAGCTGGGTGCCATCCTCCCTTGATCTGCCCTGGGCACCACCGGCCCATGCGACCAGTGACCCTGCACGTCTGTTCCTATCAGGCAGCCTGGCTCAGAGCCGCGGCGGGGAGCTTCTCTCTCTGCCTGGATCAAGCGTCTGCTCGCATCAGCTTCCTCGAGCTGCCTGCAGGGCCGTGAACTGCTCCTGTGCAGTCAGACATATCCGGCCGATCAGCAGTTCTGGGCCCAGGGCCTGCGGGACCAAGGCCTCTTGGATCTGCCATCTATCCAGGTGTGTGTCAGCTGCTGTAGCCTGCAGGTCCGGCCCCCGCAGGCAACACGGCCAGGCCTGGCCCTAGCCTGGGAGGCAGCAGAGTGGGGAGGTGATTGCCATGCTACCTTTCCCATGTAGGAGGCTGGCGCCCAAGAGGGCGTAGGTGGGCCATTCACGATGGCAGCGAGGGTTTTGGAGGCATGAGCAGGGGCAACGGCAGAGAAAGAAGAAAAAAGAAGGGAAAGAGGGAAAGAGAAAGAGAGGAGGAGAAAAAGGAAAGTGTAAGGCAGCAAATGGACCTCATTTTATAATCCTGTCTGCATCTCTGATACCTGGTACAGTGCCTGGTACGAAGCAGGGCAGAGTTGGCTGGGCTGGCCTGAAATAGGAGGGAGAGATCCTCTCGAGACGGAGGAGGAGGGGGAAGGGAGGAGGGGGAGGCAGAAGACAGAGATACAGAGAAGGCAGCAGACAGGGCCAGGAAGAGCTCATGATAATCCTCTGGGGCCAGTGCTATTGGTTTGTTCGTCTTTTTAAATTATTTTGTTTTATTTCAGTACTTGAGGCTTGAACCCAGGCCCTTGCATATACTCTCCAAGTGTTGTGCGGCTGGGCTGCACCCCAGCCCATTTTTTCACTTTTTATCTTGAGACAGACTCTAGCTAAGTTATGCAGGTTGCTTTTGGCCTTGAACCTGCAATCCTCCTGCCTCTGCCTTCCAAGTTACTGGGGTGACAGGCATGTGCCACCAAGCCCAGCCTGGTTTTGTTCGTCCCTAAGTCCCCACTGGGGCTGGGATTTAGCTCAGTGGGTAGAGTGCTGCGCTGCAGTCTCTGAGGTCCCGAGTTCAATTCCCAGTACCGCAAAAATGGGAGACGGGCCTGGCAATCCACTCCCAAGGCAATCCCAAAACGGGCAGCCATTGAAAACCCTATGAGGGTCGCTATGAGTCAGATACTGACTCGACGGCACCCAATAACAACAACAACAAGTCCCCATTGCAGTGGTCTGAATCTTCGTGTGTCCCCTCAATTCAGAGGTTGACATCAAAGCTCCAATGGGTTGATCTTAAGAAGAGGGACCTATGTCGGGTAAGGTGGTGCACGCCTGTCATCCCAGCGACTTGGGAAGTAGAGGCAGGAGGATCACAAGTTTGAGACCAGAGGCAGTCTGTAAAATTTAGTGAGACCCTGTCTCAAAAAAGTTAAAAAAATGGGCTGGGGGGTGTGTACAGCTCAGTGGTCCAGCACTTGCAAAGCATGCAAGTGCGAGGCCCTGGGTTCAACCCCCAGTACTGCAAAAAAAAAAAAAAAAAAAAAAAAAGAAAGAAAAGAAAAGAAAAAAGAAGAAGAAGAAGAAGAGGGACCTTTGGGAGGTGACTAAGTCATGACGGTGAACAGGAGGGACCTCATTTGCCCTTTGTCTGTGTGAGGACACAGTGAACAGATGCCATCTATGGACGGGGAAACAGGCCCTCTCCAGACACCGAATCTGTAGATACCTTGATCTCAGGCTAGCAGCCTCCAGACCTGTGGCCAATACATTTCTGTTATTTATAAATTAGCCAGACTCAGGAATTTTGTTATAGCAGCCAGAAAAGAATGAGCCGGTCATCATTAGCACAGTCCCTGGAATTTTATGTTGCTGTTAGGTGCTATCGAGTCAGGTCTGACTCATAGCAATCCTATGTACAACAGAACGAAACACTCCTCAACACAGTGCCAGGCATACGATCTTTTCTATGTTTAAGCCCATTGTTGTAGTCACTGTGTCAATCCGTCTAGTTGAAGGTCTTCCTTTGTTTTTTTTTTCATTGACCCGCCACTCTCCCAAACATAATATTCTTCTCCAGGGATTGGTCCCTCCTGACAACATGTCCATGGAATCCTATAGTGGCTCAATAAATGTTTATCTTGTTGAACAAATAGCAAAGGAGGAGAGAGCAGCCCACGTGGAAGGAGAAAGAAGAGAAAGATGGGGTTAGGGGAAGATGGGGAGAGAGAGAAGCTGGGAGGGTGATGATGAGAGACATAGACACCGGAGGGGAGGGGATGGGAATAAAGAGTGGGAGGGGCTAACGGCACTTGAGGAAGGAGTGTGTGAACAGGCAGGAAGAACCCAGGCAGGGAAGTGGAGCCACAGCAGGCCATCCCTCTGATGAAAACGCACATTAGCTAACGTGCTGGGGTCTGACAAGCGCCAACAGGCCGGTGGCAGAGTTAGAAAGCGCTACAGCTGTCAGGGTTTCGATTTTTAAGCCAGCACTTTTCCTTCCCCTCATGCTGGGATTCTGTAACTGTGATTCCCTCTCCCCGCATCTCCCACCAGCGTGTGGGGCTTGTCACAGAGATGTCAGATGCAGGAGCGTTGTGGGTACGCGGTGTGTGTGGGGGTTCTTGCAAGACAGTGGGATGCAGCAACCACCCCCTGCCAGCAGTGTCCGGTGGAAGGAGGGCACAGAAAGTGGGGAATGTTCTCAGCTGATGAAGCACGGGAGACAGTGAGCACCTCTGAGTGAGCTCACCTGCCTGGAACCTCAGCATTTGGCCTGATTGCCAGTTAGTACCTTTGGGGTTGTAATCACCAAACAGTCTTGAAATGCAATCATCCTGCATTGTGACGGTGCCTCTACATCCAAGGCCTGATCTCCTTAGAAGAGGAGGAGGAGACAGGGAGACAGAAAGGGATGAGGGGCAGGTGCCCACGAAAGCAAGGGCTGGTGCAATTGCAAGTCAAAGAAGGCCAACGATGTGGCTACCATGCAAAGATGGAGGAAGCCAAGGCCTCGCACCTGGAACCTTCGGAGGTGACCTGGCCCGGCTCCCACCTTGGTTCTGCACCCAAGGCTGCAGCACTGTGAGAGAGGCCAGTTCTGGTTTTTTTCAGCCGCCTGACTTGAGGCAATTTTCTATAGCAGCTTAGGACACTAACCCAAGCCCTAAGAACTCCACAGCCATTCCGACTCTCACCTTGGCCTTGTTTTAGGCAGCAGGACTGAAAAGCTTGAGGGCTCAGGTCAGTGATGGCATTTAATTTCGGTTCCTTGGGCTTTGGCTTTGAGACAGCATCTTGCTGTGTAGGCCAGGCTGACCAGGAACTCACAAAGCAGAAGTCAGGCTGCTTTGTCACTGGGCAGACTGGACACCATCCTAGGCGTGAGGACTACAAGGTGGCACCCAGACCTCCTTGGCATTTGGGTCAGAGAATCCCATGGTTCTATTTGCCCATAAGTTTTTCTGTCTTGGGGAAAAAACATTTCCTGAACATCGCGGAGCTGGTCCCTTTACAGGATCCTCGGGACACAAAGACGACTAAGATGAACACCTCGCCCCAAGGGGCTCCTGACACAGCAAGGAGGAGAGGCACAGACACCAGGCACACGCACAAGGGCACAGAGAATGGGATAACACCAAGTCCCACTTCAGTGACAACTCACATTGACCAGACACTATGCTAAGCATTTTACCAACATGAATTCATTGAAGTCATTATTATTTTGTACCTACTGTGTGCCTGGCACTGTTCTAGGCCCTGGGGAATTCAGCAGAGAAGCAGACAAAACAGCCCCTCCAAAGCTCACGTCCAACTCTCCTCCGAGCGCCATGAGATGGATCCCACTTGGGTTCTCATGGGTACAGATGAAGCAGCTGTGGCTCAGAGCAGTGAAGTGAACTGCTCAAGCTCACACAGCATGTGGCGGAGCTGGCATCGACCGCAGGCACAGCTGACTTGAAAAGCGCTGCCTTCCACAAAGACTAAAAGGAAGTGATGAAGCCGGGGGCTGCTGGGAAAGACCAGCACTGAAGTTGGACAGAGGAGGGTGTGAGGTGAGAAAGCCCCCAACCCCCGGTGGGTGGGGGAACCTCCTGCAAATGCTCCCAAGCAGGAGCAAGTACCCTATGTGCAGGTTGCAGTAATGTCCGAGGTAGGATGAGGAGGGAGAACAGAGGAGACACGGAGGCAAGTTGGGCACAGGGTCATCATCGTGGAGCTGAAGAGTGAGTGAAGTATCTCATTCTCATTGCACACCTAGGCACAGAGAGCCAAGCAATCTACCCACAGTAACACAGCTTGCTAGTACCAGCGCTGAGGTGAAGACATAAGCCCTTTGACTTTGTTTTCCTTTCCACGGGACCTGCTTCCTCTTCTGGGGAGGTGACAGCAAGGAGGCTGCAGGCATCCCAGAGAAGTTTTTAGGGCTCTCTTGCTGCCCCCAAAGACTTGACTCACCTCAGCCGTGGGGCGCTGCCCCCAGAACTTGAGCACCAGCCCTGCATTCTGCCACACAGTCTTGAGGTCTGCCCCTTAATTTCCAGAACTTTCAATTTCCTGATCTACAAGAACTTTGCAGACACGGCGTGCGTGGCAGGCGGTAATAAGTGCTGTTGAATAAATGACCCCTTCTGTCTCGGCTTGTGGGTAGTTAAACCTCATGCTGAGTGCAAGGGTGAAGGACCTGGGGTGAGGAGGGGTGAGTTGGCTTTGCCGGTGACCTCCAGGCTGTCTTCACGCTTGGGGGCTTCAATGTGTTGTTGACAGAACATGACTATCAGTGTTTAACTCCTTTGGTGTTTGGAATTGCTTAAGCAAAAATATTTGGCATAAGGAATGCTTCCTGAATTCTGTTGTTGGGTGTCTTGGGTTAGCACCCCAGTTTTCCTTGAGGAAGGCACCACTCCCCCTCCACCCCAGTGCATAGTCCCTGGGCTTTGGGTAACAGTATATAGATCCTTTAGCTCCACCAGTGCCATGTGACTTGGAATTGGCCAGTCAGAACACTGCGTTCTCCTGGCCCTAGAGATAGACATGTGGTCCAACCAGATCTCCTGGATCAGAGATAGACATGTGGTCCAACCAGAACCAATAGGAGGACTGGGGATATAGCTCAGTGGGAGATGGTTTGCCTAGCCTGTGCAGGGCCTTGGGTTCCATCCCCAGTGCTTTAAAAAAGCCGAGTCATAAGCCGGGCGCAGTGGGGCACACCTATAATCCCAGTGGCTGGGGAGGTGGAGGCAGGAGGATCGCAAGTTCGAGACCAGAGGCAGTTTATGTAACTTAGCCAAACCCTGTCTCAAAGAGTGAAAAAAAAAAAAAAAAAAAAAAAAAAAAAAAAAAAAAAAAAAAAAAAAAAAAAAAAAAAAAAAAAAAAAAAAAAAAAAAAAAAAAAAAGAGCTAGAGGCAGCAACTCAGTGGTCCAGCACTTGCAAAGCATGCAAGCGTGAGGCCCTGGGTTCAACCCCCAGTACCGCAAAAACAAAACAAAAAAAACAAGTCATGACCCATGGGACATGATTTTTACAAAGACATTTGGGAAAGGCCAATCAGTGTTTTTTGCTCAACTTAAACCTGAGAGGATATGACAGGTAGTTAGCTCATCATGTTTGAGAATGAAAGCAACATGGGCAAGAGGCCAGGTTCTGGTGCTATTTGTACCCCTTGATCCAACTCTGCCTGAAACCCACCTGGGATGGTTATTTGATGTGTCAATTTGAGTGAATCGGAGGTATCAGACCAAATGTTGTTTCTGGCCATGTCCATGAGGGGTTTCTGAATGAGATTAGCATTTGAATCTGTGGACTCTGGTAAGGACAATGCCCTCTCCAATGTGCTGGGACACCATCCACCCTGTGGAGGGCTTGAACAGAACAGGTGGTGCAGAAAGATGAATTTGACCTTTCCCTGCCTCACTCTGTGAGCGGAGATATCGCACTGAGTCATCTGCTCTTGGACCAAGATGTAGACCAGCAGCCCCCTGTGTTCTCAGGCCTTCAGACTCATGGAATCACCCCACCAGTTTCTTGGGTCTCCAGTTTGCAGACAACAGGTTGTGGGACTTTTCAGCCACGGTCATTGTGCGAGCAATTAAAGAATATGTGCAGCTCCCTATTATCCCTGGGTGCTGTTTCTCTGGAGAATCCTAACATGTCACCTCACCATTGTACTTCTCAGTTGTGTGGGCTGGTAATTTTCCCATTTTTTCTAAGCCGGCTTGAGCTGTCTACAGCCATGTCATCCTGGCACACCATCCCGTCAGCTCTCAGAAGCTAAGCAGGGTCGGCCTGGGGAGTCCTTGGATGGGAGATCGCCTGGGAATCCTGGGTGTTGTAGGCTTGGGAGAAGGACCGGCAACCCACTCCTGAAATAATTAGCCACCAAAAACCCTATGAAAAGCAGAGAAGCAATGACATAGTGCCGGGCATGGCGCAGTGTCCGGGAGTATTTCATCTGTTGTACATAGAGTTGCTATAAGTTGGACCAGACTCAACCAGGCACCTAACAACAGCAACAAGATTGCTTCTTTGGAAACTAAAGAGCCCTAATAAGCTCATCATTTAGATCAGGGCTCTGCCAACAATAATTTTTTTCCTTTCTTTTAAGAACTTTGTTGAGGTACAATTAACATGATATTAATTTCACTCACTTAAGGTCTATAATTTGATACATCTTAGTAGACGTATGCAAACATGAAATGTACATGAAAATAAATTTTCAGAACACGTCTATCTACTCCCAAAGTTTCCCACATCTTGTTTTACTGGTGACTGGCTAGTAAATGAATTTTTTTCAGAACAGCCTTATTGAGATAAGATTCACATACCATGCCACTTATTTCACATGGACAATTCACTGTGAGGTTTTTTGTTTTGTTTTGTTTTTTCAGTACTTTTAACCAACCATCATCGTGGTCAATTTGAGAGTGCTTTCATCACTTCAGAAAGAACCTCACGGGGGAGCTGGGCACAGTGGCACACGCCTGTAATCCCAGTGACTCGGGAGGCAGAGGCAGGAGGATCGTAGGTTGGAGGCCTGAGGCAGCCTGCATAAATTAGCCAGACCCTGTCTCAAAATGCAAATTAAAAAATGAGCCGGGGATATGGCTCAGTGGTTGATACTTGCAAAAAGCATGTGTGAGGACCCAGGTTCAACTTCACAGCACTGCAGAAAAAATTTAAAAAAGAACCCCATGGGCTTTAACTACCTCTCCCTTTCCCTCCGTCTCCTGATTCCTCTCACCTGAGTAATCCCAGCAACCTGCTTTCTTCTCTGTGGACCTGTCCATCCCAGACATTTCATATAGATGGAATCATACCTTATGCAGTCTATCACATCTGGCTTCTTTCACCTAGCATAATTTCACAGCTCATCCATGTCATAGCACATTCCTGCACTTCATTCCTTTTTACGGCCAAATAATATTTCATTCTATGCATAAGTCACATTCTGTTTATCTTAGCGCAGTTGGTAGAGTGCTGCTCTGTGCTTCCTGAGGCACTGGGTTCGATCCCCAACACCTTAAAAATGGGGAGAAGGACGTGGCAGCCCACTCCCCAAACAATCCAGAAACAGCTGTTGAAAATTGTATGAATAGCAGAGAAGCACTGACATAGTATCAGGCATGGCACAGGGTTGGGGAGCGTTTTGTCTGTTGTATATAGGGTCGCTACAAGTCAGACCTGACTCCACAGCACGTGACAACAACAAGGTACTACTCAAAATGAGAAGAAACATAGTGGCTGCAACTTTGGGCTCAACCATAAAAAGACATGTGCATGGCGCAGTGTTGAGGAGGGTTTCATTCAGTTGTACATCAGGTCACCATGAGGCAGATTGACTCAATGGCACCTAACAACAAGGGACACACAGATCCAGGTCTGGAATCTTTCTAGGTCTCAGTTTCAAGGTCTATAACAAGGGATGCAGTATCACCTTGCAGGCTGTGGTATGGCTTAACTAAGAGCAGTGAAGTGCATAGCTAAGAGGCAGATGTCCGTGAGGCCTGATGCAGCTCTAGAATGCAAAGCACCTGACTCCTCTTCCGATGCCCCTTGCACCTCCCACACTGGCCCCTTTTTCATCGGCTACCTGGATGCTTCTGGGTTACAGGTGTTCATCCTGCACTTCTGTCCTCCGGCCTGCAGAAGCCTCAGGTGCACATCTTCCATAAGAATTTGGTCCTTGCATCTGGAAACATCGCCCTGGGTGTGGAATGGGGTTCTCTTTTCCTCCCTCCTTTCCGGGGGTCTCTGGAGTGCAAGCTGGCTGGCTTCACTGCTTCCTAGCCCGTGCTGGAGGGTCAGCACGATTTACACACCCACTCATGCATGCACACATGGGGTCATACTCTATAGGATGGGCCTGGCTCGAGGGCTTGAGAACAGGGCTCCACTTGATATCAGGCAGGACTGGCCCAGACACTCACCCAGGGGACTTTGATCACGCTCCTCGACCTCTCTTGGCCTCGGTGCCCTTCCCTGTAGAACATGCATGGCCACGTTCACCCGAGGGCCACTGTGGGTACTGATGAACTAAGGCATGCGGAGGCCAAGGCATGGCGCCTGTGTGGCTCCTGAGTGTGCGTGGCAGAGCGTGGCCAAGCAAAGTGCTTGCTGTACATTCTTCCTGGTTAACTGTGGGGCAGGAGCTCAGAGAAGTGAGGTGAATTCCCCGAGGCCACACAGCAAGTGGAGCACAGCCACACATCTGACTTCCTGGGCCACCTCAGATCAAGTCCTTCCCCTCTTGGTACTTCCACATCCCCACCTGCCCCCATCATTGGACTGATGATCCAGAAGGTCCTGGCGCCTGGCTTCCTCCAGGTGTCCCTTCTAGTAGGGATTGGGGATGGCCTGCCCAGCTTCCCTTCACCTGGCTCCCTGACCATGTCTATGCCACAGGCTCCGGTCCCTCCCTCCACTCCCTCTCTTTTGCTTCTCACACTGCTGACTCAGGTCAGAGAGTTGCTCCTGGCCTGCTGGAGCTCCTTTCTGCTTTGGGCTCCTTTTTTCTTTTCTTTCCTTTTCTTTTGGTTTCTTTTCCTTTTTTGTTTCCTTTTTTCCCTCCTTCCTGCCTGCCTTCCTCCATTCCTTCCCCCTCTTTTTCTTTCTAACTTTCTTGTGCTGGGGATGAAAATCCAGGGCCTCTGGCAAGTCCTCCGCCACTGGGCCACACCCCCAGGCCTTGGCTCCTTTGATCCTACGGGCGCCAATCAGACAGTTCTGCATGGGCCCTGTGACTGGGCACAGGGGAGTCTGGGGGAGGCTGGCATTACTGTGGCAGGTCCAGAAACTTCCTTCAACTCGGATTCGTGGCAACCACGAGGCCTCCTTACAACACTTACGGGAGCCAGCAGCCCAGGAAGCTTGCAGAATCGATGGGAAGATTCTCCTGGTGGGAACTTAGGCCCTGCTGGGCTCTGAACAAGCCCTCCAAAGTTGTGGGTTGGAAACTTAATCTCCCAATTCAAACTTAATCCCCCAATTCATGTAATGATGGCATGTGGAGGTGGGGCCTTTGGAGGTGATTGGGATTAGATGAGGTCATGAGGGTGGAGCCCCCCATGATGGAATTAGTGGCTTTATAAGAGGAAGAGAGATCCAAGCTGGTGCACTTGCCCTGTCTCACTATGGAATGCCCTCTTCCACGTTACCATGCAGCAAGAAGGCCCTCGCCAGATGCAGGGCCATGCCCTTGGTCTTCCCAGCCTCCAGAACCATGAGCCAAGCAAATCTCTATTCTTTATAAATTACACAGTCTGTGCCACACACTTACAGGAAGAGAAAGTGGACTAAGAGATCCTGGCGGTCACTCTGCCTAGTATGCTGTCTCTGTCTCTGTTATTGTTACCTGCTCCTACTCTTCATGGCTGATTCTTTTGCCTCCTCCAGGTTTGTCAAAAACGTCACCTCCACAGAGACACCCTTCTGGATTGTTCCCCTGCAGGAAGCCTCCTCCTTCCATTCTTCTCACCCTGGCTTTTTGTCTGCTTCCTTCAGCACATTTAACCTACATGACACTTTTACACACTCACATTAATACCGATGTACTTGTCAAATACTGCAGATTCTGGGTGAGGACTGGCATCTGTTTTTCATGTACCTACAATCCAGCTGTGTCAGTGCGTTGCACGTAGTAGGCGCTCAGTGCATTTCCAGTGAAAGAACGAAAGCCCGTTTGGAGCAGTGAAGGAAGCGTGGGGAAGTTGCCTTTTGGCAGCAGAACACGCTGAGCTGGAGGTCCTCTTGTGGGGAGCTGACCTCATCCCTCTTGTTCCCGTCCCAAACCTTGTCCAGAGGCCACAGGGCTACATGGAGGGAACTGTATGTACAAGTATTTTCACAGCTTTCAGACTTCCGAACATGCTGCCTTCCCAAGAAAACACATTACACAGAGCCTTTTCCCTTCCTGCCCAGCCAGCCAGTGTCCCAAGGAGCAGCCCTTTGTTTATGATAATAAAGCAGGGCCCATAGCAACGCATTGTGATGTCATGGGAGCATGAGGTCATAAATCCTTCCAGGGGAAGAATGAGACCAGGGGGCTCACAATGTATTTGGAGCCTCCCTGGCTCGGCTGGGCTACTGCTATACATATATATATATATATATATATATATATATATATATATATATATGTAGTAGTTTCTTTTTTCTTTTTTCCCCTCTTATTATTTTTTTACATCCATGAAAAAAATTAAAATAAATAAATAAAAGTTTTAAAAGGCTCCAAGTGGAAAGATTTGTCCCAGGAATTTCCTGTTGGCTAATATCCAGCGAGCTGGGAATGCCAGCAATAATGCGAACAATATTAGCTCCTAGCAGACCTGCCAGGAGAAAACAGCCCCAGTTTTCCAGGGCTGAAGTTTGGGAAAGGCTTGCAGGGATGGGTTGTGGCCAAGGAAAGGTTTCTCTCACTCATGCTCCCTGCCTGCCCTTCCACTCTCAATTTTTCCTTTTGCTCTCTCTCCATCTCTGGCTTTCTTTTCGTGACCCTCAATCCATCCGGACCTCTCTCAGTCTGGTTTTCTCTGTTTCTCTAACCACCCTCCATTTGTCTCTTTCCACCCCAATCCCTTTCAGGCTGTCTCTGTGCTTTTCTTTCTTTCTTCCTTCCTCCTGCTGAATATGTGTCTCTCTCCCGGGCTCTAACTTGGTTGTCCTCACTTTTACCCATTCCCTCGCCTCTCTTCCTTCCTCCTCTGCTCACACTACTCAAACAAATCCGGATTTCAAATTCTGCGGGACTGAAGGGCAGTCCCACGCTGCAGGGCCTTTGTGATCTGTAAGCTGTGTGGCCAGAGATCCAGGTTCCAGGATGGGGGCTCCATGCAGCAGCTGTGCCTGCTTGGGGAACACGTGGAACCTGCAACCCAGGAGCTAGAGAGTGGTCACCACTGGCCACTGTGTGCCAGGCCGCAGACCTGCCGGCACCAGCAGCACTTTCTCAGCCACCAGCCCCACTTCACATTGCACAGGTGGTAGGGTGTGCGCATGTGGAAGGGGGAGGGGGCTTGCAGGCCCTTAGGCTGCCTGGAGGCCTCCTTTACCAACCCGTTTTATGCGGGGCAACCCCCTTCATATTTAATCTAAAGCAGGATGCCCCACACTCACACCTACACACATTTAAGGCTGGATAATCCTTTGCTGGGGGAAGCCAGCTTCTGTGTTGTGGCACTTTTAGCAGCGTCCCTGTCCTCTGTCCATCAGAGTCTAGTGGCAAAGTACTCTCTCACATTGTGACAACCAAAACCGTCTGCAGACATGGCAGCATGTCCTTTGGGAGAGGGAAAAACTATTGTTGGTTGAGAACCACTGGCTTAAGCCATCTCTGCTTTTCTTATGCCCATATTGCTAAACTCCCCACTGATGACAGTGGTGGCAGTGGCTGCTGCTGCTGCTGCTTCTGCTTCTGCTTCTGCTGCTCTTTCTGCTTCTTCTTCCTCCCCCTCCTCTTCCTCTTCCTCCTCCTCTTCCTACTAATAGTATCAGAGCAAACATCTCTCTAGGTGCCAGGGCACTTGCTTCTTGAGCATACTAAGTCATTTCCTGGCACCTGTTGCCCTGTCTCAGGCCAACATTAAGCCATTCGTTAGTGTTATCATCACCAAGCTCTGCAGGTCCATGTCACTAGGCCACACTCTTGTCAGTGCTTTCGCACCTGCTCTGCCCTATGCCTGAGCCCACCTCAGCCCCTCTCCACTCAGCACCCACCTCTCCTCATGCACCATGTCCTTCCTTGTGCGACCTGATTGGCTCCTGAGGCACCATCCTCCCACACAAGGGTTCCCGGGGCTCTGCCCTCCTAAGGCTAAGTCCCTGGTTCAGCAGTTCCCACGAAGACACCCTCTTGACTGGCAGCATAGGGTGTGTCCCTGTGGTGTTGGGGCTAGGTGGCGAAGGAACACTCTGATGAGAGCAAGTGCCCTGAGTGGGAAGCCCAAGTAGCTGCGGGCAGAAGGAAGCCTCGGGGCCGCCGGGGGCAGCTCTGCCTTCTGCTTGGCCACCTCGAAATCCCAGCCCCGCCCACATTTGTGTCCAAGGGGGCAGCCAAACTTTCCTATCACCATCAGGCAGCACAGCAAGACTCAGGCCTGACCAATCAGAGGAAGCCACGCCCTCCACAGTAATTGGCTTACAGTTGGCCACGTGATTCAACTTGGTCCAATGATGTTTTGGAGCAGGGTAGCACCAAGGAAATCAGAAATCTGGAAAGGCGGGATTTGAGAGCTGGAGCAGGAGGCCACCACATGTCACTGTTTGAGTGAGACTCATGGGCAGGGGTTGCCTGCAGTTCTGCCTGGGACTCCCCACTTCTGGGGCCAGTAATTGATTTCAGTGAAGCTGTTTGGAGTAAGCGCTCTGTCCCTGTCTGTCCCACCCAAACATGTGAGTCCCAAACCATGGACATCCTTCCTGCTCTGCCATGCTCGCCTCCTCACACAGCCTCTCTCTGCCGCATCCCAGTCTTCAAAGCACCAGGGTTGGTGAGGAACGCCTGGGCGCCGCTTGGCTCTGCACGCTGGGTTTGCTGAGCCCGAGCCCTCGCTGCCAGCTGGGGCTGACCCCGCAGGAACTGAAAAGGTTTCAGTGGGTCCCCAGGGAGGAAGGGGAACCTGCAGGCCAGTGGCTCTCACCTTGGGGCCCGCCTGCCCCATGCTGGATCTAAACACGCAGAAGGGCGGAAAACGTGGTATGGGGCGAGCGCGGGGCCTCCAGCTGCAGCCTCCCTGCTAGAAGACCTGTTTGTCTGCTACCCAACCCCACGGCGCCCCACGTCCACCACAACCCCACCAGCTCCGCCTCTCCCCGGCATCCACCCGTCTCGCCCCTGGAGCTCTGTCAAAGCTCACTGGAAAGTGAGCCGTGGTGGGGCAGATCAGAGGAGGATGGCCAAATGCCCTGATGTGAACACAACGGCACCTCCCCAAATGAAGTCCAGATGGGCTAGCAAGGGTGCGCGCGTGCGTGTGAGCCCCGCGCGGGGCCCGCTGCAGATCGCATTTCCACACTAGCAGCCTGGCTTCAGCACATCAGGCAGATGCTCACGTGTGTTCATGAGCGCGCACGTGCAACCATCCGGTGTGCTAACCGCTCTAAGCACCATGCCGCAGGACTCCAGAATCCCAAACTGGGGCACACGTGGGCCATGGTGCTATTAGGCAGTGTGTGTTGGTAAAAGGCAAGAGACAATTCTTCATAGGATCCCAGGTGTCCTGTGCATTGGTCAAGTGTAAATGTGCCCCAGGACCCAAGGTTCTGGGAAGCCTGCAAGCACAGCCCCCACCCCAGGCCAGTTACTTTCCTGCCACTTCCCACCCGCATTCCCAGATGGTGCCCGAGATATAATCGCCATAGAACCCCCCTGAAGGCTGGGAGCCATGGAATACATTTCAAGCCATGCTATAAACTGTGCTTTTGGATGTCATTGAGTGCTCCCGTGCCAATGACATCACCGTTTCCATGGCAACTAATATAATTAACATGAGGGAAAGTGCAAGGAGAAAGAGAAGGGAGAGAGGGAAAACACCAAGTCCAATCCCAAACCGAGAAAATCGCACAATGGGGGAGAGGCGGGGCAGCAGGACCCATAAATGTTTCACAGCCACTTGTTAGAAAGGCCCTGTGTAACTCCGCTCATGGCTGTGGGAGTAATGAGATCATTTGCAAACTGTATCTCTTGCAAAATACAGAAAGGGCTTTGTCGCCTTTGCAGTTTATGGAGTTGGAACAGGAGCCAGTTCCAGGTGAGGCGGGAACACCTCTGCCTTCCTCCCTGCTCGAGGTTCTTATTATGCCAAGGTCGCCTCTACCCAGGGCCTGGAGGCACTTTTCCACATCACCTAACAGGCAGTGTGGATGTACTCACCATCTCCACCTATGAAGTCGAAATGACGGCCCTCTACTACATGGATTGACACAATGTCTGCCACAATGGGCGTAAGCATAAAAAAGATCCTGTCCCTTGCACAGAGTTGGGTAGGGTTTGGTTCTTTTGTACATAGGGTCACTATGAGTCAGACCAGCCCCACTCAAGGCACTTAAGAACAACAACATTCCTTCTGGTCACAATAAGGACGCCTCCTACCTGTGCGGGGCCTTCTAGCACCTCTGAGTCTCATATGTCTTATCTTGGTTAACCTTAATTCCAGGTACCTGGTATAGTTAGGATCTTAAACATGCCCCAGAGACAAATGTGTTAAAGATTTGGTCCCTAGGGTGGCATAATTGGGAGGTAGTGGAACCTTTAAGAGGTGGGACCTACGGGGAGGTCTTTAGGTCATTGGAGGCATGCCCTCATAAAGGATTATGTGATTCCCCTGGCCTCTCTTCTCTCTTTTGCTTATTGGCTATGAAGTGAGCAATTTTGCTTCATTACACACTCCTCTCATGACCTGCTGCTTTGCCACAGGCCCAAAGCAATGAAGCCAACTGAACATGGACTGAAACCTCCAAAACTGTGAGCTAACACAAACCTTTCTTTGTAAGCTGATTAACTCGGGTATTTTGCCATAGTCATGGAAAGCTGACTAACACAGTACCTCATACTTTGCTTCCATTCAATAGATGAGCACATCAAGGCTGAGAGGAAAGAGGACTTGCCCGGGCTGGCCACACTCAGCCTTGACCATGGTTCTGTTCAACTCTGTGCACAGGGTCCTACTATCTCAGGGTCATCCCCACCATTGGCTCCACCTGTCCAATAGCTTTGGGTTGAGCCTACAGAAATCTTTAGCCCAATCCTGGTTTTTATCTTGTGAGGAGTATATTAAGTCATTCTTCCTTGCCATGCCTCAGTTTCCCCAGATTTCTCCTACATTGAGCTGGAATGGCCCAGAAGAGAGGCACCATCTCAGCCTACAGCAGGGCCCAGATCCAAGCCGACTGGGCCTGCAAAAGCCCCTCCCCTGGTGCCTTCTACCTCTATTCCATGGAGATGTGAGGCTGCTCAGAGAGGCTTGGGGTGTGGTGTGGGGTAAGGCTATGGGAAACAGTGAGGACAGGCTGCTGCATAAGTGGTGCCCAGTGCAGAATGAAAATGTGGGGTCTTTGTTCGAAAGGAGGCTTAGTGCCATTAACAGTACTAAAACGGAAGGATCTTTTCCCTGTCTTCTCTGGTCTCTCGATTCTAGTGCTTTTATTTGCTGTTTAACACTGTGCTCGTTCAGGTAAGGGAGTCTCAGAGGGGAGTGCAGACCCTCCCAGGTGCCCAGGGCCATGCCTGTGACTTGACTTCTGGCCCTGGGTTCCCCTTCCTGCTGGCCACCGTCCTATCATGCCTGCCTTGGAAAGGGGTGGAGGAACTGAGGTAGACATCTCTCCCTGCTGTAGTTCCAATGTCCCAGCCCATGGTGGACAGGTGATTCCCCCAAGGACACCGTGGGCAGTGAGATCCCATCCTGCCAAGGTGGGAGACCGCAGCAGGCCAGAGCCCATGTGAGCCACGGCACCAGGCCCCGTGCAGGCCACTATGTCCCATCAGCCTCCATTTTCAAGGCAAGTTCAAAGGTAAAGTGACTAGGAATTTCAAGATGATCATAGTGCAACATTAAACCCCAAGTTGGGGGCCCTAGGTGGCTCCTGTCTGCCTACCAAGGAAGCCAGCTTTGGCTGTGGGGGCTCATGGGCTGCCATTCTACATAAGATTACATATGGTAGGAAAGCCAGGTGTGGTGGCACACCCCTGTCATCCCAGCCCTTGAAAGGGAGAGGCAGGAGGATCATGAGTCGGAGGCCAGGTTGGGCTACATAGCAAGACCCTATCTCAAAAAACCAAAAAACCAAAATGAGCAAAGAAAGAAAGATTAAACATGGTGGGAACAAGGAGATTCCCTAGCTGAAAAAGAATTATAAGTGGTAAAAGGAAGCCGGATGCCGTGACACAAGCCTGTCATCCCAGCTACTTGGGAGGCTAAGGCAGGAAGATGCAAGGTCAAGATGACAGGCAGTCTGTGCAACTTAATGAGACCCCCTCTCAACACAAAAAATAAACAAGGGGCTGGGGGTGCACCGCAATGGTGGAGCAGTTGCCTAGTATGCATGAGGCCCTAGGTTCAACGCCCCCGGCATTGCAGGGGGCGGGGCGAAGGATAAAAAGAAAATCTCTCCGAAAAGGAATAACAGGTAACCTGAGAGTGGAGAAAACTGATCAATACAACCCCCGCCAGCGGATCAAGGTGAACATCGACAGTGATAAGTCACGTTGGTAGTAGAGACCCTTGATATGATGGGTAAGAATGACTTCTTACCTGAGCCTTCCTCTCAAAAACACAGAACTCTGATCTGTTCAGGGCAGAGACAGCAGACAAATTCCAGCCACGGGGCCTTCTACAAACTACCAGCCAGTGTTCCTCAAAACTGTCATAGTCACCAACAACAAGAGTTTGGGAAACTGTCACAGCCGGTGGGAGCCTAAGGAGACATAAGGACTAATTGCAGTATGGGACCCTGGAACAGAAAAGGACATTTGGGGAAGACTAAGGAAATCTGGATAATAAAGTATTATTTTTATAAATAATCCTGTATCAATATTGACTCATCCATGTGACAAATGTACCATACTAATGTAAGATGTGGGGAGAAGGCTGTGGCAATTCACTCCCATGGCAATCCACTCCCGGAGCAATCCCAAAACAATCAGCCACTGAAAATGCTATGAGGGTCATGGCACCTAACAACAACAACAATGACAACAATGTAAGATGTAATCATAGGGGCAACTGGGTGTGGGTAACTCTCACCACGGTTTTTCTGTAAATATATAACTGTTGTAAAAAAAAAATGGTCTATTAAAAAAGAAAAGCTACCTCTGAAGTGCCCCCAGACCCATGTCAATACCTTTGTGGCATGAAAGAAGTCAAGTGGTCACCATCATGGGCCTTGGAGGCAGGAGGTGTAGAGTCAAATCCCAACTTCACCCCTTCTGCTGTGTGACCTTGGGCAACTGACTTCACTTCTTGGAAGTTTCCTCCTATGCTCAAAAGTAACAGTTCCTTCCTTGCAGGGTGTTGCAGAGAGTTGGGGGGGAGTCTTCAAAGGAAAGCTCAAGACATAGAGCTTGGTCAGGGTAGGGGATCCACTCATGGACACAAGGACACAGACTAGCTATTTTGTGTGTGTGTGTGTGTGTGTGTGTGTGTGTGTGTGTGTATGTGCCCTTTTTTGAGACAAGATCTTGCTATGTAACCCAGGCTGGCCTTGCCCTTGTGATCCTCCTGCCCTAGCCTCCCCAGTGCTAGGCTTATAGGCGTGTGCCACTGTGCCAAGGTTTAGCCACACTGGGGCAGAGCGCTTCTTTTGAAGGTAACTACATACAAGTATAGCTTAATTTATGCAATGATCACATTACATAATGGCGACTCTTCATTCCAAATGCCAGTTTATGGGGTAAAGCATTCGCTGAGCTTTATTAGGGGATTTCAAAGAAGAGACATCTTTGAGCAACTTCTCTTTGGTGAAGACACTAAAAGAAACATGGGCAAATCCAGACTAAGGGGTTAAGGTTTAGGAGAGAGATTTCTATTGGATTTCTTCAAAGTTCCTCCAAAAGAGGAATCCCCTCTTTCCTCCCCCTGCTCCCTTCCTGGCCCTCTTGCTCCACAGAAATCCTAACAGTGATGAATGCTCTCCTACCCTCACCCCAGCTCTCCACATGCCCCAAACCTGAGCTGTATGGGTTGATTTCTCTCCATCCTGGAAATGATTTGTAGGGAGGAAGGGTGCCATCCCGGGGTAGTCTGTCTTTTGCAGTTCAGAGAACAGGGAAACTAACCCAGATCACAGTGGCTGCTGTCTACATGGGCTCTGCTGGGCTCTGCTGGTCCCAAGCCTACAGCACCCTTGTTAGTCAAGTTTACTAACCCTCTGGAAACAGCATCCTCTGTAAACCATGGACAGTATGGTTGCCCACTAGCCAAGGCTGTGGGGAGGGCAAAAGGAGATGAGCTGTAGTGTGTGGTGGCCAGCCACTGGCTCAAGGCCAGCACCAGACACAGCTGATTCTTATTTACAGAGCTCCCTCCAGGCGATTGTGCCACTGTGGCGGCCAATCCCATCAGATCTCAGAAGCTAAGCAGGGTCCACCCTGGTTAGTCCTTGGATGGGAGACCACCTGGGGACACCAGGTGCTGTAGGCTTGGGAGAAGGACCCAGCAACCCACTCCCAAAAATACTATCAGCCATTGAAAACCCTATGAGTAGCAGAGAAGCACTAACAATAGTGTTTTGCCTGTTGTACGTAGGGTCGCTATGAGTTGGACACCGACTCAACAGCACCTACCAATAATAACCACCAGGCGCTATGCCAGGACTTGACACTTAACTAAATCACAAACCATGCAGCCATCCTCCAGGTCAGATCTTACCCTCTCCCTTCACCCAGATGAGGAAACTGAGGCTCAGGGAGGCAGGGAGCTTGCCCCAAGTCCATGCAGGGACTGCCAAGATAGACAAGGCATGGAGCAGGTAAGGTGGAGGAGGGACTTGTGTTGGCAAACCCTGCAGCCTTCAAGCCAGTTCAGCACCTACTATGCGTGGAGCAAAAGAGACCTAGTCCCCCGCTTTGAGGCCCACAGGGAGGAGCATTAATGCACACCCAAGACCTGGATGCCCTGCTCTGGGGTCAAGAGCCAAATGCAGGAAGCAGAGCCCTGCCCAGTACCTGAGTCCTTGGGCGCCAGCAAGCTAGACCTCATAATGGGCTGCAAGCTGGGACAGGGCTCTGGGTTCTCCTTGGGCACAGCGCCGTCAGTGTGGTGACCTGCTCACCCCCATTTGCCTGGGGCTTTCCACTGAAAGTCCTGAGGCCCGCCTCTCCATCCTGGGCAAATGCAGACAGTGGGTCTCCCAGCAGGCAGGCAACACCATGGCTGGGGTAATATGATTCTCACTAGCATTGACCAGGAGCCCACTGAGCGGGGCCTACATTGGGTGGTCTATCCCCTCCCCTCAACCATCAGATAAGCAGCTTCTGTGATGATCCCCATTTTGCAGATGAGGATGCTGGTCTCATCAAAGATAAATGACCCAGTCAAGGTCAAAAAGGAGAGGGGAGTGTGGGTGGAGTCATCTGTGTGCCACGGAGGAACGGGATTCCTGATTTCCTGATTCCCACAGCGCCACTCCATGAGCTAGACACAGCTCAGTAGGCAGGGAGGGGGTTTGAACTCAGATTCATGATCCTTCAGCTCCTGGGCTCTTCCCAAGCCCCTAACAGCCCTGATGATTCTGCAATAGGTTGGCAACTCTACCTTCCACCTTTTCTACGCCTTTGGAACAGTGGCTGCATCGTTTACTAAATCACAGCCTCGTAGCCTCCCAGGAAAGCAGGGCTATTCCATTCCAAGGCAGTAACTTTGCATGCCCGCCACCAGGCCTGCCTTGGAGCATTGCGTGAACCGCAGGCGCACCCACTGCCTACTGTAAATATTAATGTCGAGGATCCAGGCTGCAGAGAAGTCTGGGCAAGGCCACAGCAGGTTGACTCAGGTGGCCTTGAAGCAAGGCGAACGGCAGCACCTGCCTGCGGTCCCCTCCCCCGCCCTGCGCTTCCCGTACTTGACCTTCCTGGCCAGCCGGCAGCGTGGGGCCGTCTCCTCCAGGCTGCTGCAAAAGCGCAGGCTCGCCAGGAAGGACTCTGCACCGACCGGGCCGGCAGCTGGGATTGTTTTAAACGCAGCCCCGCCCACATTCCAGCTTTGGAGCCCAGAGGCTGGCGAGCTCTATCTTGGCCCGAGCAGCCCCATTTCCTCGTCCTCCCCCGGAAAGCCCTCCGGGCCATTACTGGGCCCCTGAGGACCTGCAGGAATTGTGGCTGGGCGTGCGCATTGCTGCTGCCTCCTCGGATCTCACGGCTCCACTTGCCTGCCCGCTTCCCGCACCATCTGGGGACTCTGACGCCCAGCCACTGCTCTGTGCCCACTGCACTCCGGTGGGACGCGTACAGAATGCCTGGCTGCTGCTTTACCTTGCAGCCCTCGCAGCCCATCTTCCGCGCCTTTCCCTCTCGCCCATGGGCCTCAGGTCCCTTGTACCTGGGAGACTTGGGTCACAAGGTCCCAGCGCACTTCACCAGGGCCTGCCGCGCCTGGGAACAGGGAAGCAGCGTCTTTGGGGGAACATAAGTCAGGTGGCCTTGCAGGATGGGACACTGGGTGGGCAAGAGGGTCATCTATAAAATGCAGGAAGACCTCTGTGTCCCCCTGGGCAGGACTGTTTCCTCAAGGCTGCCTTGTGGGACTGACTGACCCACCACGGCAGGGCCTCTATGGATGGGATGTGACATACCTTCCTTATAAAATGTTAGGTGTGGTCAAGTGGCATCGGACTCGTAGTGACCCTATGTACAACAGAACGAAATACTCCCTGACACTGTGCCATGAACATGATCTTTTTGTTTGAGCCCAATGTTGCAGCCATTATGTTTCTTCTCATGTTGAGTCATGCCACATCAGCCAAAGGAAGTCCCACCGGCTCTACTCCATTCCTGTCATTAAAGGCCAAGTCTACTTTGAGGGGGCAATTCTTCCCCACTCATTTCCTGAATGCTTTCCAGTCTGGGGGTCTCACTTTCCAACACTATATCTGACAGAGGTTCTCTTCTATTCATAGGGTTCTCAATGGCTAATCGACTGGGGAGTGGGCTGCCAGGTCCTTCTCCCTAGACTGTCTTAGTCTAGAAGCTCAGCTGAAACCTGTCCACCATGGGTGGCCCTGCTGGAATCTGACATACTAGTGACATACCTTTCAACATCACAGTAACACGAAGTTCCCCACAGCATGACAAGCTGACAGAAATGTGAGTCTTGGTAAAATGGAGGGGATTAAATAATGACGAATGGACGATGTGTTAACACCGGGCCTGGCACACAGTAACTCATTGCTGTTGTTTACACTAAGAATTTATGCCCCACTTTATGCCAGGATGCATCATTTTCCACCCAGTGCATTACTCACGAGCATTTACAAACCCCCTGAGTATAGGCAACTCATCAGACACCCAAATGTGGAAAAGAACTTACTGATCCGTTGCTTGTTGCTAGATGCTCGACCGTGGTGGCTTTGTTTGACCCTCCAGAAATCCTAGGATGAAACAAAGCTACTGTCATGTTACAGATCAGAAACTGAGGTGCAGAGGTGCCCAGTGTCTTGCGGAGGGACAGAGCCAGGCTTTGAGGCCCACCTGCTGTCAGAGCACAGCCCATCAACTGTGACAAAAAGCCCCTCAATGTAGAAGACACAGTCCCTGCTTTTAGAAGCTTATGGTTATGGGAGAACAGAAAAATGAGTGCATTGTGGGAGAAAGAAGCACAAGTCAAGGTCAATGGCCCCTATGAGCCATGACGTGCTTAGTGGAGGCAGATCTCACTCCAGGCAGGAAGGCAGGCTTCTAGGAAGAACTTTTAAGTGGACATGAGGGCTTGAGTCGGAGTGGGCAGACAAGACAAAGAAACAGCAGGGAGAACTCACGTCCCACTTAGGCTTGGGAACAAGAGTTGTTAGGTGATTTTGTCGTGCAAACATCATAGCGACGTTGTTGTTGTTAGGTCCTGTCAAGTTGATAGCCAACTCATAGTGACCCTATGTACAACAGGCGAAACCCTATTGTCAGTGCTTCTCTGCTATTCATAGGGTTTTCAATGGCAGATGGATTTTTTGGAATGGGTTGCCGGGTCCTTCTTCCAAGCCTACAGCACCTGGTATTCCCAGGCAGTCTCCCATCCAAGGACTAACCAGGCCTACTTAGCTTCTGAGATCTGACGGGATTGAATGCCACAGTTGTAGGGCCATAGGCGTAGTGACCTTATCCAACCTAAACTAGCTACAGTGTCACTGGGTGATAAAATCTTATGGGACCACCATCATACATTCAGTTTGTCGTTAGCCAAAATATCAATATGCAGCATATGGCAGTACAAATTTTGGACGCTGGAGAAGAGGCAGGGGTTACCTTCTGACCCCTGGTCCTGACTCTCCTTGGGTCTGGTGGAAGGGACAGTGGTCTGACTGCCATTTAGGAGGTCTGCTATATTCGGAGACAGAAAGTTAGAGTGCATCTGTAAGGATGTGTGCTCAGGGCTCCGCTCGGCATGCAGCACACAGTAGGAGCACTGTGTGTGCTCATAGGAATGGGCGTGTCCGTCCCTCTAGATGCAAGATCCTCCTAGCCATACACTCCTATGTACATGTGGAAGAAGCCATGAGGAGGGATCTAGTGAAAGGACCAGCTGAGAGAAGGTAGAGGGGCTGGGGCCAGATGTGGAGACAGGGAGGCAAGCAGGATTGTCTCCTCCCCACTCCCCTCCAGCCGTCAAACAGGGCTAGGACAATATGGAGGCTATCACCCTCATCACCCATTCTAGAACTTAAACCTGCCCCTTTCTCTGGTCCTGAGAACCAGAGATCATTCAATAGTAATTCCAAGTGATGATCTTTTGTGGATTTTTTTAGGGGAGGTGAGATATGGTTTTGCAATCCTCCTGCCTCCATGGCCTTAGAATTTTCATGTGCACCACCACGTCCCGATGCAAGTAATCATTGTAAGCACCGCCTGTTAAGATCAGACTGCACTGCCCTCATCCCTTACCCCCCAATTTACACAACTTCCAGAGAAAAAAGATCCCAAAGTGACAGGGACAGGCCATAGAACACAGCTGCAGTCTATAAAAAAATTCTCGCCGGGCACTGCGGCTCACGCTTGTCATCCCAGCAACTCGGGAGGCTGAAGCAGGAGGATTGCAAGCTCAAGACCAGAGGCACCTGTGCAACTTAGCGAGATCCTATCTCCAAATAAAAGGTAAAAAATAGGCTGGGGTGCAGCTCAGTGGCAGAACATTTGCCTAGTATGTCATGAGACCCTGAATTCAACCCCAAGTAAAATAAAAATAACACACACTCTCTCATCTCACTCAGCATATGGGAGAGATAGCTGCTATTTCTCAGAGAGGCTGATTTTTTTTTTAATCAACACGAAATTAAAGAACGGGGAGTGATGTACACCTCTTATGGGGAGAGTGGGAGCCTTCTTCCTGGCCTGTTTTAAAATATCCTGTCGGCAGGCAATATTTGCATTGTGCTCAGGGTCAGCTGCTCTGGGGACTGCAGCCCAGCCCTGCCCAGGGTAGGGAACGAGGGGCTGAGTTTTTAGATTTACTGCATTAATGCTTCTCCAGTTCCTGCAGGGTGGCCACTGGAGAGAGGCTTGGCTGCAGATGGAGAGAAAGCAACAGGCAGAAAGGCAGTATCAATAACTAAATATAACTCACATCTGAAATGCCTTCCACGGCACCCAGAGCGCCTTCCAAATATATTATCTAATTAAATCCACACAAAAGCTGAGGGAGCTGGAGCCCACCCTCCCCGCTCTTATGGAGAAATGGACAGCCAAAGCCCAGGTCTTGGGATGGCATGTGGCATGTCATTTCAAGCTCCCCTTGGACTCCCTGGAGGACTCAGGTTCAACCGAGGCACCTTGGTGGCTAACAATGGGGACAGGGCTCTGTTAGTTAGGGCAAGGTCAGCTGCTGTAGCCAGCCAGCCCCCAAGAAAATGCAACGTAACACGGCAGACATTCACATCTCACTAGGTGAAATCCCACACGGGGGCTCTTGCCTGTGAGGCAGACTTCACCCTGATCATTTAGGGACTCCGGCCCCCTCTAGCTTACTGCTTCACTCACCTCTCAGCCTCCAGGTCTGCATTCAGCCTGCAAATGGGGGCAGTAGTAAGAGGTGGGGTACTTCAGGTGGGGATTATTATGGGCCAGCTCTGGAAACGCCCTGCCCTCTTAGGGCTTCCCACCGCATTCATTGAGTGAAGCGGGGTCACGTGGCTAGGCCTACTGGCAAAGGAGGCTGGGATATGTAGTCCAGCTTCATTGCAGGTAGAAGGGGAGTGAGAACAGCCAAGAGCTAGGCCATGTGTTGCAGAAGATCTTTCACTCTTAACCTACTGTTCCAAGCCGGACAGCTCTGATTTTATCCATACTGTGCATATTTTGCCTGCAGCCGTACCCCTGTGGCATCCAATCCCATCAGATCCAGAAGCTAAGCAGGGTGGGGCCTGGTTAGTACTTGGATGGGAGACCGCCTGGAAACACCAGTGCTATAGTTTTGGGAGAAGGATCCAGCAACCCACTCCCCCAAAAAAACAATCAGCCATTGAAAACCCTATGAATAGCAGAGAAGCACTAACAATAGTGTTTTGCCTGTTGTATGCAGGGTTGTTATGAGTCGGACTCTGACTGAATGGCACCTAACAACAACAACAACAATATATACTGAACCTAATAACAACAAAATATATACTGCATCCTACATAAGATTGAAGTTGAAAGAGCCCCTGCACCCCCAAAAACTTTATAAAAAATTTTTCTCAAGACTCTAGATCAATCCTCAGATGGGTTGATTATCTGAATCACCAGAGGAGGCTGTGAAATACATATATTCATGGACTGCTCCCTGGCAATTCTGATTCTGTAAATACAAGGTCCTCTGTACTATGTCTGGCATCTATGCCAAGCATCTTCACTTGCCTCTGAATTTATGAACAGATTGGTGAAGGATGGAGATAACAGATGATCATGGTGGATAAAATGATAGGAGTTAGCAAAAAAAAAAAAAATGCAAGTGAGGGTGTGGAGGCACAGGAGTTATTGTACAACCACTTATCTAGGAAAGTTGAGGTTGTACACAGTCTCCTATCCAGCAATTCTTCTCTGATTCATGTTCTCAAGAAACTGTTATCCTTGTGCACCCACAGACACATAAAACAATGTACTGGTATTATGATAGCAGCTGTAGCTTGAGCATTTTTGTGCCTTTCAAAATTCGTGTTGAAATTGTGAATCCCCAAAACAACAATATTAAGAAGTGGAGAATTTAGGAGGCAATTAAGCAATGAGGGCTCTGTCCTCAAAGATGAGATTAGTGTCTATAAAAGAGCTGGAGGGAAATAGGTAGACCCTTTTGCCCTTCCGCATTTCGCCATGCGATGACAAAGCAAGAAGGCGCCATCTTGTATGCAGAGACTGGGCCATCACCAGACACTGAATCTACTGGTGCCTGTTCTTGGACTTCTGAGCCTCCAGAATGGTGAAAAATAAATGTCTGTTGTTTATAAATTACCCAGTCTTAGCTATTTTGTTGCAGTAACACAAAGATACTAAGACAATTGCCAAAGTCTGCACATGACCTAAATGTCCATCAATAGAAGGCTAAGCTGCTACACGTTCATATGATAGAATTGTTGCCGTCATTTACATAAAGATGTTAATCAGACCAAACAAAGCTAAATGGTTTAGGGATGTAAATGTAGGCAGCAAAACAATTAAAAATAAGTATCTAAAGAGCCAGGATGGTGGCTACAGGATTACCTCTGGGGGAGACATGTAAGGGCCACTGTGTACTATTTGTTTGCCTAGGTGGCAGATGCATGAGAGTGTTCAATGTATGAGGTGAGGATAAGGGGGAAATATCTCATGTCCTTTGATACATGGACACCTCTCTCTCAGGAAAAGAATATATAGAGAGGGAAGGGTGAACTTCTTTGTCCATGTGGCTCAGGCAGGATCAAATGAACAAGCTTTGGAATTACAAGTTCTCAAGTTCAAAGGCCAGCTCGGTCCCTAGTAGCTGTGTATCCCCTGTAGTCTTTGGGGATCTTTGTTTCCTCATCTCTACAACAGAGATGAAAAGTCTTCTTCACAGGAGAAAAATACACTAGGCATTTATCCTTCCTTGTAGAAAAACATAGAAAACATGTTTCCTGTGGGAATAACACATAGTAGGTGCTCAATAAATTGTTGGCCTCCTGGCCAAGTAAATGCCAATATGTGTGAGCCCACGGCTGGCTGAGCCCAGCGGCGATGCTGAGGACTCTGTAGTGGACATCTTTGTACCAGCCTCACTCCAATCTCTGTGTTTGTCTCTGTCCTCCCTTTCTCCACATTTCCACTGAATGTCACTTTGCTGTGTTTCTCAGACACACAGACATATCCGTGCTGCCATACTACCTGGGTGTTGTATTGAGAGGTGAGGATAAGGGATGACATTAACAGGGGCTAACAGGTGCCATTATTGTTGTTAGGTGCCTTTGAGTTGGTCTGGACTCATAGTGGCCCTAAGTACCAGAGAACGAAACACTACCTGACATTGTACCACGCACATGATCTTTTTATGTTCGAGCCCATTGTTGGAGGCACTATATTTCTTCTCATTTTGAGTTGTGCCACATAAGCAAAGGGAGGTCCCAGGGGCTTGACTCCATTTCTGTCATTAAGGTCAACTCCACTTTAAGGAGGCAACTCTTCCCCAGTCATTTCTTGAATGCCTTCCAACCTGGGAGACTCATTTCCTGGCACTAGGTTTGACAGTGTTTCTCTGCTATTCATAGTGTTCTCAATGGCTGATTGTTTCAGGAGTGGGCTGCCAGGTCCTTCTCCCTAGTCTGTCTTAGTCTGGGAGCTCAGCTGAAGCCTGTCCACCATGGGTGGCCCTGCTGGTATCTGCCTGCCTCAGTGCTAGCCAGTAAGATTACATCACTCTTTATCTCCCTGGCTCCTTTGGACTCTCCTCCATCCAAAGCAACACTGCCTCCAAGGTCACATTCTGATCAACTTCAAGCCAAGAATAATTGTGCCCCAGTGAACAATGGCTGGAAAATATCAACATGTACCATGAACGAAACCATGTGTGACTTGACGTGAACCTGGGTATCCTTAAGGTCTGAGGACCTCCAGGTTCATAGCCATGGGACATTTGCTATGGGGGAGGGTGTGGCGATTCCCCCCAAACTATCTTACTCTCCTGATCACCACACTCATTTTCCAGTGACAGCCTCTGCTTCCTTCTCCATGACTAAAGGGCCTTCCTGCAAACATTTTGGGGACAGATAAGGTCATCTGTTGTTGTTAGGTGCCACCAAGTCGGCATCTGACTCATAGTGACCCTGTGTAGAACAGGTGAAACATTTGTCAGTGCTTCTCTGCTGTTCATAGGGTTTTCAATGGTGGATTGATTTTGGGAGTGGGCTTTCAGGTCATCTAAGTATCCCAAACGCAGAATTTCCAGAGGCCCTTCCAGGGAATAGTCCTGTATGACATGAAAGCAGAATTCTGTGGTGAAATAAGTTTTGGAAATAGCTGGTTAATTACAATTTTTTAAAAAATGCTTTTACTGCAGGACTTATCAGAGCTCTTAATGGAATTAGGAAAACCAATGGAGGCCTAGAAATGCAGCAATTTGCAAATTTCCCAGAGTTTCTTTTGAGACTGGGGTTCCCCACCAAAAACCTTGGGGAAATTTCACTATAGCTGGAATGTCACATTGACAGCACTGGAGACAAGATTCCCACTTCCACTGAGCCCACTGAACAAATGTTCTTACAGGCCCCTAGTCTCTTTTTGCCTCAAACTACTCAGAAGCGAAATGGGTACAGGGCCCTTCACACCAAGGCTGCCAGGAGAGCTGCTTACCCTTTGTTATGTGACCCTGGAGGATGACATGACTATTATCATCAAGGATGCACAATCGTGGGCCACTTCACAGCATCATATAATTTTTGGATGACAAAAAAGATTCTCATTAGATCATCTAACTGGTTCCTTTGGTTGGAACAGGAAGGTGTGGGCTGGTCTTATCCTGCCCTTGGGTTTGTGGGCATACCTTCCTCCAAGGAGTTCAAAGGGTTTCCTTCTTTTTAGGGTCAAGTCTTTCTGGAGCAAGGAAAGAGTAAGGGCAGATTCCTTAAGTGCAATATATATATATATATATATATATATATATATATATATATATATATATATATATATTCTTGTAAGGTTCATGAGAGGCATCATTCCAAGATGCTAAATAGCAACCCTATGGGTCCACACAGTGATTGCAATCCTAAAGTAGAAGTTCCTGCAACAATGCTCAGAATCATGGGACTCTCAGATGTCATTTAAGAGGTTTAGTGTTCGGTCTCCGGGCACCTCCAAAGACTGATGCCTGGTCTCGATTTGCCCATTGCCCCAGATGGACTGATCTCTGCCCCTTTGAAGACACAAAGAGCAAGGAGTCACAGAGGCTGTACTTTGTCATTTCCCCCTACTTGATTCAGAATGACAAAGGCAGGAATATCCACTAGTAAACAAGAGCCCTTTGCCGACACTCTATCCAGCTACTTGTGCACACTTTCCATGGGAAAGCATTATGGCTTGAGGCCCATTGGGTACCACATTTCCAAGCTCCACAGTGTGGGCAAGCTCTTTAGCCTTATGAGGCTTGGAGCCTCCTCTGTGACATGGGGCAGTAGCGGTACCCACCTCATAGTCCATGGAGGATCCAGCAGGATGGTTCACCATCAAGGGCAGTGCTCACCCTTGGCGTGCAAGAGGAGCCAGGGCATGGGTGATGTCTGGTACTGGCAAAACCTTGGTGATCAGCAAAGCTCTTCAGGGAGGCCAATGGTGTTGAAATGAAGGAAGAGGCAGGCTGGAGGTTTAGCTCAGTGGTAGAGCACTTGCCTAGCAGGTACAAATCCTAGGATTCGATCCCCAGTACCAAAAAGAAAAACAAAAAATAAAAGAAAGAGAAAGATAGACAGACAGACAGACAGACAGACAGACAAAGTGAGAAATGAAGGAAGAGGCCAGGCCCTCATGTCCATGTTGTTGTTGTTAGGTGCCGTCGAGTCAGTGTCTGACTCATAGTGACCTTACATACAACAGGCGAAACACTATTGTCAGTGCTTCTCTGCTATCCATAGGGTTTTCAATGGCAGATTGATTTATGGGAGTGGGTTGCTGGGTCCTTCTCCCAAGCCTGCAGCCCCTGGTGTTCCCAGGCAGTCTCCCATCCAAGGACCAACCAGGCTGACCCTGCTTAGCTTCCAAGATCTGACGGGATGGGATGCCACTGGGCTATGGCTGCAGGCCTCAAGTCTATAGCTAAGGCAAAAATGAGTGGGGTCAAGTTACCCTTGAAAAGTCCCTGCCCATCAAGCAGGGTGTATACAGTACTAGATATAGACCATCAGGTTCAAGGACCACAAAGTCAGACCAGAGGAGGTAAGCAAAGGAATGTTTATTTACAGCTGCTTGGACCTCCAACCATTCTATCTCCAAGGAAATGGGTCTTCACTGGGAACAAGTGGGCCCTCCGAAGACATCTGGCTACATCCGAGTAGGGACACTTTCACGAAGTGCTGGTGGGAACGTACAACTGCCAGCCATTGGAGTTATAGGCACACCCTGCTGTTTCTGATTTTTGAGACAGGATCTCCATGACATAGCTCAGGCTGGCCTCAAACTCACAATCCTCCTGTGTCTGCCTCCAAAGTGCTGGGCTTCCAGGCATGTGTCACCATGATGGGTAGAATTCTTTTCATTGCAAGAGGAATGCTATTAATGGAACACTTTATGAAGGCATTTTCATACAGACAGCTAAGCAGAGCCCAGGACACAGCTTCCTGCCCTCTCACATTCTGGGGTCTGTTGGAGCCTTTCTTTGTCTTCTCTGTCCCTTACACACACACACACACACCAGACAGGGCACAGGTGGCGTGTCTAGATATGAGGTGACAAAGTCTGTGTGCAACAGGGGTGGCCGGGAGGGTGTCCTCGAGGCTAAGGCAGTTAAATACTGCCTTGTAGAAACAGGAGTTCTTTAATAGACAAGAAGCCCTCTAGTAATTGAAATTCTATTATCTGTGCTGGTGGTGGCCTGCTCTGGGAATTAATGATCCTTGTTATCAATTAATTCTTCCCGGATTCCAAGATAGATACCAGCCACTATGACTTGAGTGGCTTTCTTCCATATCTGTCTTTTGTGGACACAGAGTCCTTTCTATACAGCTCAACAGGAAAATCTAGCTGCATGTCCCATCCACCTTCAGATTAAGACCACCAACAAAGGAAACGCCCCCTGACCTGGAGACCCTCACACAACCTGCTGGTCCTTATCCCGCAACCCATGAGGGATGAGCGCCCTGGCCACGGCTTCCTGATGAGTATTTATCCCCAGTGCACTGAGGTGTATCCCTGACATATGGGCACTTTCTTCTATGTCAATCACACCTCAATAAGGGGTTAAAGAATCTAACGAGTAGCCGGGCATGGTGGCGCACGCCTGTAATCTCAGGGGCTTGGGAGGCAGAGGCAGGAGGATCGCAAGTTCGAGACCAGAGGCAGTCTGCATAATTTAGTGAGACCCTGTCTCAAAAAGTCAAAAAGTCAAAAAATGGGCCGGGGGCACAACTCAGTAGTCCAGCACTTGCAGAGCATGCAAGCACAAGGCCCTGGGTTCAACCCCCAGTACTGCAAAAAAAAAAAAAAAAAAAAAAAAAAAGGAGGAAGTGGGGCGTGATGGCACATTCCTGTGGTTCCAGCACTCAGGAGGCAGAGGCAGGAGGATCACAGGTTCCAGGCCAGTCTGGGCTATACAGGGAGACCCTGTCTCAACAACAACCAAGAAAAAAAAGGGGGGGGGGGAAGAAGAAGAAGGACTCTCAGAATCCTTTTCCTTGCTTGCTGTCAGAAACATATCGTTTTTTTGTTTTGTTTTGTTTTGTTTGTTTGTTTGTTTGTTTGTTTTGGTACTGGGGGTTGAACCCAGGGTCTCACACCTGCATGCTCTGCAAGTGCTGGACCACTGAGCTGCACCCTCAGCCCATTTTTTAACTTTCTGAAACAGGGTCTCGCTAAGTTATGCAGACTGCCTCTGGTCTCAAACTTGAGATCCTCCTGCCTCCACCTCCCAAGCTGCTGGGATCATAGGCGTGCGCCACAGTGCCTGGCTCAGACTCATATCTTTATCACAAGCAAACTCCATCTCCTGATTCCATTCTACTAGGAGGTTCCTTGAAAGTAGCAGATCACAACCATTACTATGGTTGTTATTATTTGGTGCTGTCACAATCGGGTCTGACTCACAGCATAGCTGGGAAAATGGAGGCTTCCACAGTCAACCATCTATTGGCCACCAAAATGAGTTAAAGACCCAGGGATAAGACACCTGACCTGCATCGTGGCGGCCTTGAATGACGAGGCTGAGGATCCGGGTGATGTTCTCTCAGAGCTAATGGGCTACTAGTGTCAACCGCAGCCCAGCTCCCCTCATTCAGGGCAGACACAAAGGCTCTGGGGCCCTCATGTCACAGACTGTGCCTGCCATGGCACCTTCTCTCCCTCTTTCCAGCCCAAATGGCTGAGCATGAGCTCAGGTACTGGGGTCAAGAATAACTTGTTTTAAACCAGGCTGTGAGGCACACCATAATCCCAGTGACTCAGGAGACTGAGGCAGGAGGATTGGAGTTCGAGGCCGGAGGCAGCCTGCATAACTTCCCCAGAACCTTGCTCAATCTAAAAACTAAAAAAGTGGTGGGGAGTGCAGCTCAGGAGTGGAGCACTTGCCTATTATGCATGAGGCCCTGGCTTTAACCCCTAGTATTGCAATAAATGGAGCTGGGATTTACCTCAGTTGGTAGAGTGCCACTCTGCAGTCTCTGAGGTCCAGAGTTCAATTCCCAGCATCACAAAAATGGGAGAAGGACATGGCAACCCACTCCCAAGGCAATCCCAAAGCAGTCAGCCATTGAAAACCCTATATAAGGGTCACTTTGAGTTGGACATGACTCCACGGCACCTAACAACAACAACTGCAATAAATAAATAAGTAAATAACCAAACAAAATAAGGACAGGTTGCACTAAAGATACTGTTCCTGAGGGCTCGAGAGCAGGCACCAGAGACACCACTGGAACACACGATGCAGCACAGCATGGGAAGCGCTTTTGAGGGGGAGAAACAGCCAGGCTCTGGAGGAGGTGCAGGGAGCCTTCTTGGAAGAGTTGACCTGCAAGCCAAGTCTTGAACAAACAGAAGTTTTCTGGCCCAGAAAGGAGGCAGAAAGGGGGTGCTGGGAAAATGGAATGAAACAGCATAGGAGTAACAGGCCATGCTGCCTCGCAGGGATGGTCTTACTGGGCATCACCGCATCCTCGTGCAAATAACGCGCACAGTTGTGTGTGGCTTTGAGGAGCAAGGCCCGGGGGGGGGGGGGTAGCATGGCGCATCCTGGGACATGGAGGGTTTTAAGCAGAGGCAGATTTGTCCTTGGGCCCAGCACAACAGGGGTGGGTGTCTCAGGGGAGGCGGGGAGAGACGGAAAGTGGGGCAACCCTCAGAAAGTGGGGGGAGCAGGAAGAGGTGAGGGGAAAGCAGCACCCCCAAGCAGCTGAATGGCTGACCCAGGGCGTCCCACTATGGAGGGTGGTACATCACACCCTCTAAATGAGAGGGCCGAGCTGATTAGAGGCGCAGCCCACAGGGCCCCCTCGGGGTGTGCACAGGTGAACACAGTTGGAGGCGCAGCGCAGGGCTGCTGCTCCACAGCCTCCTGTTAGCCCCCCAGACCCCCCCCCCCCATGCTCATTGCCACTCTCAGGAGCTCCCGTTCATCTGTCCTGCTCTGGTCTAATCCCTCAGGCTTGGTCACTATTCTTGACACCCGCACAGACCCACCTTGCCCTGCTCCTGAGTCCTTTCTGTGCACAGAGGGGGCCCTGTCTGTAGGATGGATGAGGTGGAATTGATCTGTGCTGGGGCTCTAGATGAAGCCAGCTGCTCTGAACTGGATCTTGCTGCCTAATTCTGAAGACTGAGGTCCTAGAAATGGATCCTGGAGGATTTCCCACCCTGGGGGTCCACTGGTTGCATCTTTTAAAAAGGCTTCAATGCCCAGCGTGGTGGCTCACGCCTGTCATCCCAGTGACTTGAGAGGCGGAGGCAGGAGGATTCCAGGTTTGAGGCCAGAGGCCGCCTGCATGACTTAGTGAGACCTTTTTTCAAAGTAAAGAATTTTAAAAATAGGCTGAGGGTGCAGCCCAGAGGTAGAGCTCTTGCAGAGTATGTGCGAGGCCCTGCATTCAAGCCCCAAGTACAGAGGGGGAAATTGGCTTCAGTCTTTGCGCCCTTCAGCCATTGCTGTGTCCCCGCCACGCGCGGGTATTTAAGCATAGAGATTTCCTGACATATGGACAGCCTCAATGCCCTTGTTTTTGATGCTTGTTTGGCTGGGGATGGAACCCAGGCTCTTGCGCATGCTAGGCAGGTGCTCTACCACTGAGCACACCCCAGCTCCTTTTTGCATCTTAAATTATCTCAGACCCCTGCTCCAATGCCTTGGGAGCCCTCAGAATGACCAGGCAGAATGCAGCGGGGGGCCCCCCAGGCCCCCACACTGTCCACCACTCTGACTTCATCCACTAATTTTCTCCTACAGTGAACCTGGCCCTCGGCGGATGAGTCCACCTCTTACCCTCCAATCTGCCTGCTGATGCCCGGCCCCAGACCTTGCCTTGGCTGCGTTCCAAGTGTGCCTCCCCCGGGCTCTACCTGTTGCCATCTCCCTCAGAAGTGGACAGTTTGCTTTTTTCCTTCCTCACTGTCCCTAAGGTTTTCCCAATACTATAGCCCACCCTCTGCTCTCCTCACCTCCTACAGTGCTCGTAAATTTGGGGACAAGCATTTTTATTCCATGGTTGCCCCTAGTTGGCAGCTGTTTCCACTGCATGTATTTATTCCTCCAATGTCCATCCCCTCCTCCTTCCAGCCAGACACAACCATTAATCTAATTTTGTCTCTATAGGTTTCTCTATTCTGGACTCTCCTATAAAAGTATGGAATCATACAATACATAGTCGTTTATAGTTTGTTTCTCTTACTTGGCATAATATTTTCCAGGTGCATTAGTACTTCATTCCTTTTTATACCCAAGTAATATTCCATGATTAGTACTTGGATGGGTGACTGCCTGGGAATAGCGGGTGCTGTATGTTTGGGAGAAGGACCTGGCAGCCCACTCCCAAAACAACAAGCCAGCAAAAACCCCATGAATAGCAGAGAAGCACTGGCAATAGTGCCTAGCATGCCACAATGTCCTGTAGTGTTTCATTCTCTTGTACAAAGGGTCGCTATGAGTTGGACCCAACTTGATGGCACCTAACAACAATATTTCGTGGACATGTGTCACATGTTGTATGTCCATTCAATCATGAGTGGACATTTAGGCTGTGGCCAGCTTTTGGCTATTATGAGTAATGCTGCTTGCTATGCATATTCTGATACAAGCTTTTATGCAGATATATATATTTTTATATCTCTTGGAGTATTTACTCTTTTAATTGCTTTGCTTTATTCCCAGTCATGTTTCATTTAGTATTTTGAAGTTGAAAATAATATTAGAACATGAAATAGGTAAGTAGAGGTAGAGAAGTAGCATGCTTTCCCTGAGCTTTCTGAGGCCCAGGTTCGACCCCCAGCACCGCAAAAATGGGAGAAGGACGTGGCAACCCACTCCCGAAGCAATCCCCACACAATCAGCCATTGGAAACCCTAGGAATAGCTGAGAGGCACTGACATAGTGCTGGGCATGGCACAGCATCGGGGTGTGTTTTGTTCTGCTGTACCTCATGTCGCTATGAGTTGGACCCGACTTGACGGCACCTAACAACAATAATACAAAATACTGCTCTGTGTAATAAAGTCTCTTCCCTACTGGACAGGAGCCCACTTGAAGGCAGTGATACTGTCTTATTTCAGATGCATCCGTGGGAATCCCTCAAAGAGTTCTTGTTGAGTCACGTAAATGACTAAATCATTTCAGATTCTACAGACACACGCCAGGTACTTTCCTTAAGTTCATTTATCATGCAAGGCATAGGGTACCGCTTCGTAAAAAGATTGGTTACTGTTTTGCAGATGAGGAAATCGAGCGACTGGTGAATGGCGCAGGCTCATGCCTTTGAGGAGTTCCAGGAAATCAGACCTTGAGAAGTCATCCACTTGGGAGTTTGGGGGGGCCCTTGGGAGGCTGTGGCAATTCCATTTTTATTCTGTTGGCCTCCCTTAAAGGAATTAGGTAGTGGGGGCTCAGCTTCAAACAGGAAAATCTGGATTGGCCTAACAGATACAAAATCTGGTGTTACTCATTTTACAACAGGGTCCTTTATTATATGAAGGAATCGAAGACCCTGGTCTCGGCCAGGTCCCCAGGCACCTGCCCATCATGGTTCAGCAGGCTGCAGAGTGCATCATTTTACACACCAAGTGGGGCTTCCAGCGGAGTTGTAAGTCAAAGTTTTGTGAATTGGATCATATTTTAGAGAATAGATAAAAGAACGAGACTGTGAATCCTCAGGAAGAGCCTGTGCGTGAGGTGATAATCAGAACCAGATTTATGATTTCGGGAAAGGCAGAAATCAGAGAGAAATGTCAACCAGGAATCCTGTGATAATTAATAAAGAGCCTGCTGGCATAATAGGTGCTATCCTGGCTTTAAAGACTTTTTTTCATTTAAATCTCATGAAAGCAAAAACAATAACAAAAACATTGTTTGAGGTAAAGGGTTATTTATGTCCAGTTTAAGAGCTGGGGAAACAGGCTTGGAGGTATGACATAACTTGCCCAAAGTCACAGAGCTAAGCAGTGCAGCTGGGATTCCAATCAGACCCAAACTTTTGGGGAAATTCTGGCTCTTTCCAGGACAGGTGTCACAGTTAGGAGTCAACCCTGAGGCCTGACTGCCTGGGCTATAAAATGGGCTGCAGAACTCTGGCCTCAAAAGATTCCGGGATGCTTAGATGAGATAATTTATTTAAAGCACCTGGCACATAAATGTTAGCAACCATATGCTAAAGGACCCCTGTCATGAGACCATTAACATTAACCACAGCATTTATCAAGCACCTACAGCATACAGCACAGCCCAGGGCCCCCCACGGCATCCTGTGCTAGCGTTATTACAAGCGGACCCTCTGTGTTTCACAGCCACTTACCGCTGGGCTTTGGCAAACTGTCTCTCCTGTCCAAGCTTCAGTTTTGGTGAAAAGGGACCGCCTTTTTACCAAAATGATTAAATGAACTGCATAAAGTGGCTTCAGCAAGCACACATGGGGGCCCTTGTTCTCACGCACCCCTTCGAGCCGTCCTCACCACAGTCCTGGGATGTGGATCCACAGAGGACGATACTGAAGTCAGAGAGGCCAAGGAGAAGCTCAGGCCTGTCTGCCACCCTGCAGGCCCTACAGATTTTCTGGCCAGCAACGCCCCTCTGTAGCCCCTCCCCTGATTTTGTTCAGCTGCATACTATCCCATGTGTGGGGAAAGAGACTTATCCCTAGACTCAGAGGGACAAATGCAATCAGGTCCTGTGGGAAGCAGATACTGGAGGCTGTTAGATGCACAGATTTGCCAAGGAGATGGCTGTGAGGAGGAGGGACCAGGAGGAGGAGGAAGCCCAGGGAATCTTCAGATCTCTGACACTGGGGAAGGAAGGAAGGTGGAGTGGGAGGAGCCTGAGATGCAACAGGGTCTTTAGAAGGGTGATCTGAATGCTGCCCCCCACAGGTGCATGTCATGAGTCCAAGCCAATCAAAGTGATTCCACTCTCCTTGGGAGTGCCTGGTTTGTAATGTGCCTGAACCAATGAGACATAAGGGGAAGCCTACTAGAAGGGGGAATGCTGTGGGAAGAATCTTTTCCCCTGTTCCTTTCAGTGTAGCTGTAGGGGATGTGGTATCTGGAGTTGTGGCAGCCACTTTGAGATCATGAAGATATAAACCCGAAGACAAAAGCCAACACTCACAAGGAGGCAGAGTAGGGAGATGGAAAGAACATGGGTCTTTCATTGTATCAATGTCAGTGAGTTAACTGGCCTGGAATATCCTCTGTAAAGAAACTATTACATGAGATAATAAATTCCTTCTCATTTAAGTGATCTATTGCTGTGTAACAGATTACCACCAAATTTAGCAGCTGCTAACAGCAAACAAATCTCACACAGTCTCTTGAGAGTCAGAATTGCAGCAGCAGCTTAGCTGGGAGCTTTGGGCTCAAGGTCTTTCATGAGGTTGCAGTCAAGAGGCAGCCAGGGCTGCAGTTGACCGAGGCTGGACTGAGGCTGGAGGATCTATTCCCAAGATGGTGTCCTGGCTGGGTTGTTGGTAGGGGGCCTCAGTTCCTCACCATGGGGGCCTCTCCCCAGGACAGCTTGGACATCCTCCCAACGTGGTGGCTAGCTTCTGCAGGAGAACACGATGCAAATGAGAGAGAAAAGAGAAGTCGCAGTATTTTGTGCAACGTAGTCCAGCAGACTTGACCCTCAGAAGTCTTTCCAATGCTCAGAGCCCTCAGTTCCATAAAACTCTCACAGAAGGTCAGCTTAAAGCCGGGAGCACCCGCATATACACGGCCTGCCCCCAGGTAAATAAATGCAGTCATTGGTTAGGAAAGATTAAAATACACAAGGAAGGCTAAAGGATAATTCAACAACGGCCTTGAGCCACCACCTAGATTAAGAAATAAAGATATTCCCTAGTGGCAGCCTTATGTGTTTACACACCCTGACCATCTTCTCACCCTCATGGGAAGCGGTATCCACATTTGGGGGCTGGGATTTGGCTCAGCTGGTAGAGCATGCTCTGTAGTCTCTGAGGTCCTGAGTTCGACTCCCAGCACCACAAAAATGGGAGAAGAATGTGACAACCCACTCCCAAAGCAATCCTGAAACAATCAGACATTGAAAACCCTATTAGGGGTCACTATGAGTCGATACGACTCGAGGGCACTTAACAACATCCACATTTGGTTGTTTTCCACCCCATGATTCCCTTCCTTCCTTCCTTCTCTTCCTTCCCTTTCCTCCTTCCTTTCTTTCTGTCTTCTTTCTTTCTTTCTTTCTTTCTTTCTTTCTTTCTTTCTTTCTTTCCTCCCTCCCTCCCTTCTTTCCTATTTCTGCAATACTGGGGAATTGAACTCAAGGCATTGCCCATACTTAACAAGCATTCTACCACTGAGCTGCACCCCATCTCCATTTGTATTTTTTACTTTGAGTCAGGGTCTTGCTAAGTTACACAGGCTGCCCCTGGCCTCAAACCTGCAATGCTCCTGCCTCCGCTTCCCAAATTGCTGGGATTATAGGCGTGAGTCACAGCCCCCAGCTTGCTTGCTTGCTTTTCTTTCTTTCAGCAGACTCTTGCTGTGTTTCCCAGGCTGGCCTTGAGCTCATGATGCTGCTGCCTAAAGCTCTCATGTAGCTGGGATTACACACCATCATGCCCAGCCCATATATATATATTTAACCACACAGGGTGTAGACCCAGATAGCGTTGTTTTGTGTGTTTCTAATCTTCATAAAAATGGGGTCATCTGGAATGTACTCTTCAGCAACTTTATTTTTCTCCATCTTATGCCTGTAAGACTCAACCATGCAAGGATATGGACAAATTAAAACCCTAAGCATTGCTAGTGGGAAAGTAAAATCGTCCAACTGCTTTGGAAAACAGTCCCACAGTTCTTCACAAAGTTAGACACAGTTGCCCTATGACCCATTTGTTCCACTCCTTGTATAGACCCAAGAGAATTTAAAACAATGTCCACAAAAACACCTGTACATGAATGTTTGTGGAAGCATTATTTACAATAGGCAAAAAGTGGAAACAACCCAAATATCCCTCAAAGGATGAGTGGATAAACAAAATGTGGTATATCCATACAGTGGCATATTCTTTGGCCATAAAAAGGAACAAAGTACTGGCATATGCTAGAACATCGATGAATCTGGAAATAATACTAAGTAAAAGAAGCCAGATACAAATAACTACTTGTCTGCTTCCATTTGTAAGAAATGTCCAGAATAGGCAGAGAGCAACATGGGGCTGTCAGTGGGCAGGAATGAGGAGTGACTGCTTGATGGGTATAACATTCCTTATGGGATGATGGAACATTCTAGAATTAGATAGTAGTGATGGGTTGCACAACCATGTGAATATGTTAAAAAACCACTTCACTGTATACTTTTAAAGAGTGCTTTTTATCATATATGAATCCCCCCCACTATTGTCTTGAGACAGGATCTTGCTGTATAGCCCAGGCTAGCCTGGAACTCACTATGTAGACCAGGCAGGCCTTGGCCTTAAACTCATGTCGATCCCCCTGCCTCAGCCTCTCGAGTGCTGGGATTATAAGTGTGCACCTCCACACCTGGCTTGAATTTATCTCAGTAAAAAACTTTCAACCGTTAGGTGGGCATGGTGGCGCACACCTGTAATCCCAGCGGCTCTGGAGGCAGAGGCCGGAGGATCACAAGTTTGAGACCCGAGGCAGTCTGTGTAACTTAGCAAGACCCTGTCTCAAAAAGTAAAAAAATGGGCTGAGGGTGCAGCTCAGTAGTCCAGCACTTGCAGAGCATGCAAGCGTGAGGCCCTGGGTTCAAGCCCCAGTAAAAAAAAAAAAAAAATTCAACCCTTTTACTTCCACAGGCCTATGTGTTCATTTTCACCACTGCATAGCGATCCGGTCACATGAATATTATGTACCTGTCCATCCTCCTATTAATGAATATTCGTGTATTGCTGCTGCAGCTATTCCCTGCAGGTCTCTGTGTGTTCTGGAAGGTGGACACCAAAGAATGTGGTGGCTGGGGGGCAGGGTTTCTGCATCTTTAACTTTACAGCCCCCTGCTCCCTAAAACTCCTTTCTGAGCCGAGGGAGCAGAGGCAGGGAAATAGCTCTGCCTCCACCCTTGGCCTCTACAAACCTCCTGAGATCTCAGAAAATAGGGCAATCGAAATGGAAAACAAATCCCACAAATCAAGTGGTGGGCTGCTTTCCCTGCCGCTGCATTTGGAGACCCGCTGGACCAGCGGCAGGGCCTCCCCCACCAGAAAATATTAACAGCATTTAATGAATATTCACAAGGATTCATTAAACATGTCCCCGTGTGGCTGAACAAAACAGTATTCAAACCCCCAAGCCATTAACAAAAAAGGAAGAAATATTACAGAAGGAGAGGCGCAAGCTATGAATGCCACGGGCATTTTTTTTTTTAATTCAACTTGATCTCCACCCTCACACTGGTGTTTAAAATGGGCCAACTGTCCTAAGTCTTTGTGACATCTCTGAGCAGGATGACCCTCATTATTATTATGTCTAGATTTTTCTGTTTTGTAGATACAGAGTTGCCTGGGTGGCAGCAATATTTGAATGAGACATTTACTCTGGCTTTTTTTTTTTTTTTTTTTGCAGTACTGGGGGTTGTACCCAGGGCCTCACGCTTGCATGCTTTACAAATGCTGGACCACTGAGCTGCGCCTCCAGCCCATTTTTTTTACTTTTTGAGACAGGGTCTCGCTAAGTTACACAGACTGCCTCTGGTCTCAGACTTGCCATCCTCCTGCCTCCGCCTCCCAAGCCGCTGGGATTACAGGCATGTGCCACTGCACCCAGCTGGAGCAGGCTTTTCTAGGAGCTGCCGCCTTTGATGCTCCATCGAGTGGTCTGCATGCTCCGACCTCCACTGGACAGATAAGGAAACTGAGACCGTGATCATTGGTGGGCCAACCCAAGGTCACCCTACCAAGATGAGACTGTGACATTCACAAAGCTTTGGCTGTTGATTGCGGGCCCTGGTTAACCTGACCACAGGTGACCAGGCCAGGCATGGGCCTGCCCCTCAGTGGAGACGCACAGTGGGCTTGGGCGACAGCAGAGCCTGGCAGAGGACATCCCCTGCAGGTGTCCCAAGAGCCTCTGTGGTCCTCCCTCTGGGAGGCTGAGTCTGGAAGATGCAAACTCAGAAGAGCCGGGAGCCGAGGTGGGGCTGAAAACCCACAGAGACGGCGGGAGGAGAAGCCTCAGGCCTGAGGTCAGCTGGCCTAGGGGAGCCACAGAAGTCAGGTGGGCCAGTGGCTGGGCCAGTTTGTTGGTAGAACATTCCAGGAGGGCACAACTCACATCTGCCTCCAAGGTGGGGCCTCCAGGCCTTCCTGCTCCCTGCAAGCCCTGGCTCTGCCTGGCTCAGGCTGGCCCCTCCCATGCCATTTCCCCCAGCATCTCTCCCCTCCGCCAGTGGTTCTCAACTGGAGGTGACTGGGCAGTTACAGTTTCTGTACACTGCCATTTGGGGGTGGCGGGTAGGATTGGTATACCCTGGGGAGAGGCCAGGTAGGCTGCTCAGCTTCCTATAACACCCAGGACAGCCCCCGGCACAAAGAGTCATCAGAATGTCCCTGACGCAGAGGTGATGGGGGATCTCCTTCCCATAGGTGTTTTAGGGCAGGTGCTTTGGAGCAGAAGCTGGGACAGGCTTCAGGCTCCAAGATGTTTATCAGGAATGGAGAGGAATCAGGAGGAGGGGGGGAGGGGAAGGAGAGGAGAAGGAAGAGGAGGGGAAGGAAGAAGAGGAGGAGGAGGGGGAGGAGGAGGTGGGAGAAGAAGGGGAGGAGGAGGAGGGAGAAGAAGCGGGGGAGACCAGACTGGGCAAAGGGAGAGGCAGAACTGTGATGTAGGTCCCACAAGACTTGGCGAACCCCATGGGCATCTGTGGCCTGTCAGAGTGGTCCACCATGGGCCAGAGCGGCCAGGCCTTTTCACCCCCTTGAAGGCCAGTCACTGGCCCTGATCCAAACTAGGAAGGGGCTGATCTGTGAGCGGTGGCCACGTGCAGCTGAGGCCAATTCCTGGAGGTGCTGTCAGCTGTAGGGGTATGGTTCCTCTGGCCGGCTCCTTTCTTCCCTAGTCAGGAAGAGTTGATGAAAGGAACAGATCCTGGCTGGACCCTTCACATAGACGGTAAGGGCTGTGGATGACGGTGGGGTCAGCAGAGTCGAAAAGGAAGGGCCTGGAAAATGGAAGTTAAGAGTCCTCGCTTTATTTTTCTGAGTCAGCATAGAGGCACAGGCCATCTCTTGATCAGTCTTAAATGAAAGGATGGAAGAATGAATAAATAAATGAATGAATGATGGATACATAAGGAAGGACAAGCAAAGGACGGCGCGCTGGGGGCGGAGCTCCATGGTAGAGCACCTGCCCAGCAGAGTTCAATCCCCAGCACACAGACTCCCCACACAGAGAAAAGAAGGAAATAAGAAAAGGGGCCAGTGCCCGGCACGGTGGCGCACGCCTATAATCCCAGCGGCTTGGAAGGCGGAAGCAGGAGGATCGCAAGTTCGAGACCAGAGGTAGTCTGTGTAATTTAGTGAGACCCTGTCTCAAAAAAGTGAAAAATGGGCTGAGGGTGCAGCTCAGTGGTCCAGCACTTGCAAAGAATGCAGGCACAAGGCCCTGGGTTAAACCCCCAGTACCGCAAAAATAAATAAATAAATAAACAAAAATAAAAAGCAGCCAGTGATGGAGTACTTACTATGCGCCAGGAATCCTGTTAACGCACTGTGTGGATTATCTCCTCTCACCCTTACAAAGGCCTTTGCAGATCAGGTTCATTCAGTCGCCGTTTTCTGGCTGAGGCAACCTTGGCCTAGAAGAGACAAGGCTTGGATTAGTCATCTATTGCCACATAACAAACTACTTCAATATTTAATGGTTTCAAATAACAATAACCATTTGCTCCCTCCTTGTTTCTGTGGGTGAGGAATTCACAGGCCGCAGAGCTGAGGGGTCGTAGCTCAGCTGTCTTAGGAAGTTACAGGCTACAGGCAACCAGGAGTGGCCACAGACTGCGGCTAGGCCCTGCTTCTCAGCTGACTGGCTGGTGTGGCTGGCAGCTGGGGGCCTCAGTTCCTCCTTGCATGGACCTCCCCATAGGGTGGCTAGAGCTCCCTCTTGTGTGGCAGCTGGCTGCTCCCAGAACGAGAGATCCAGGAGATAGAAGAAGTTCACAATGCACTGAATGACCCAGTCTTGAATGTCACAGGGTGTCGCTCAGCCACATCCCTTTCCTGAGAAATGAGTCATTAAGTCTGGCCTACACGCAAGAGGAGAGGAACCTGGCCCCACCTTCGGAAGGCAGAATTAGCTTTCCAAAGAATTAGCAGGTATTAAAAAGCACCCCAAGGCTCAAGTCTTAGAACTGGTAATTGGTGAAACTGGGATTTCTCCAAACATTTATTCACAAATAGAAGCATGGATTCTTTGCTCTCCAATATGGTAGCCATATAGATTATGTTGTCACTGCTAGGTGCTGTCAAGTTGGTGTCCCATTCATAGCAACCCTATGTACAATAGGCAAAACACTATTGTCAGTGCTTCTTTGCTATTCGTAGGGTTTTCAATGGTGGATTGTTTTTTTGGGAGTGGGTTGCCAGGTCCTTCTCCCGAGCCTACAGCACCTGGTGTTTCCAGGAAGTATCCCATCATAGTACTAACCAGGCCCGAGATCTGATGGGACCAGATGCCACAGTGCTATGGCTGCGGGCACACAGGCTATGGAGCTCTTAAAATATGGCTAGTGGGTCCAAGAAACTGTATTCTTAATTTTATTCAATGTTATTTTAAATAAGTTAAAAACCTGTTCATCCAGCTATTGGAAATTTTTTATGACATCTGGGACAACTTGGGTAAGTAAATTTATTCTCTCCTTAAATTTTATAAAATCTAAATAAGATCAAATATTTTCAGTAAAAACTTGCACCCAAATTGGAGATGAGCTTGCATAAAAAATACAATTTTTAAGACTTCATATAAACAAAAAGATTGCAAACTACCACATTAACATTTTTGCATGGATGGTATGTGGACTTGATAATATTTTGGACATATTGGGTTAAGTAAAATATCTTCTTACAATTAGTTTTCTCTCTTTTCATTTTTTGTTTCATTTTGTTTTGGTGTTGAAGATCAAGCTCATATGTGTTCTATGCTGAGTTATACCTACCAGCCCCTCTTTCCTTTTTCAACATGATTATCAGAATATTTTAAGTTACAGGCAAGGTGAGGTGGTGCACGCCTGTAATCCCAGCAACTTGGGAGGCAGAGGCAGGAGGATTGCAAGTGTGAGGCCAAAGGCAACCTGTGTAACTTAGCAAAACCCTGTCTCAAGACAAAATATACAAGTCAGGCGTGGTGGCACATGCCTGTAATCCCAGTGGTTTGGGAGGCAGAGGCAGGAGGATCACAAGTTCAAGACCAGACGCAGTCTGTGTAATTTAGTGAGACCTTGTCTCAAAAAGTAAAAAAATGGGCTGCTCAGTCGTCGGGCACTTGCAGAGCATGCAAGCGCAAGGCCCTGGGTTCAACCCCCACTACCACAAAATAAATAAATAAATAAATAAAATATACATACACACACACACACACACATATCATATATATATATATATGTATACATATATATACATATACATACATATATATATATATATATATATATATATGTATGTATATATATGGGTTGGAGGTGCAGGTCAATGGTAGAGCACTTACAAAGGATGTGGAAGGCCCTGGGTTCAGCTGCCCAGTACCATAAACAACAACAACAACAACAAATTCCATACAGGGCTCACCTTATGCTTATTCACAGCTCCTACCTTCTTGGAACTTCCAATGGAAAGAGGACAATTGCTCAGTAATTAATTCAAAGAATTCCTTGAATGATGACTGTTAGCAGGCAGAAATCTGGGAAGCTGAGAGTCTCGCAGATTGGGCCATTTACAAAGCAAGCCCGGGGTTTCCCAGATGATGGTCTGGAGCACCGGGTGCACTGGGGGCACGGCGCTGGCTCCTTGGGTTCGGTGGCAGAGGAGGCGATATTCCAGGAGCGCTTCCACTTTAACGTCTGGGCCATGAGGCAGCAGAGGGGCTGGGCTGCCATGGGCCCAGCGCCCATCCCACAGGTTGGCACTTGCCAACTCTGCCTATGCAGTAGCCGGGCACCCGAGGCCGCCAGGGCTTTCTGGGCGTGGCGCCCGTGGCTGGGTTGAGAAGCACCTATCATCCTGCAAAAGCCAGAGCACAGTCAGGGGGCCAGCCCTGGTTCTGTCCTATGGCAGAAAGGTGAGTGATAACCAGGACTCTTTTAATCTCTGCCACTGGTCATTATACCCTCAGGTGACTCAAATTCTTTCCCTATTTACCTAACCCCTGAGCCACATCTCTCCTCCCTTAACTCCGCCCTTCTTATGGTCAAATTCTTACTGTTCCTAAAATATGCCAAGTTTATCGCTGCCTCAGGGCTTTTGCGCTTGCTGCAACCTCTTCCGAGAATCCCTCCATTCAGATAACTAAGTAGTTGGTATCTTCCCATCATTTAAGTCTCATCTTAAAGGTTTCCTCCATCCCTGGGTGGTGTTGCTAAAGTTGCTTCCACGCCCTGCCTCCTTACATTGATTCTGTCTCATTTTCCTATGGATTTGTATTCATGTCATACTCTCTGCTATCTGAAGTTATGTTGCTTTTATTTTATTGTTTGATTTGTTTCCTGTCTCCCATATCTGAAAACAAGCTCTGAGAACAAGGACCTAGTCTAGTGCACAGAACAGTTTCTGGCAGATGCTCAAACTATATTTATTGACTGAATTCATTCATCTTGCCCAAACACAGATCTGAAAGCAATTATGGAGACCTCACAGAAATGTGGACAATCATTTGTGATAAAATGCTAAGTTAGACTAACGATAGAAAATGACACCCCTTGACACTGCACATACAAAATATGTATGGGTGGAGAAGGAAATGCAGGAAAGGAAAATGGATATACAGCCTAGCTGGGAGCCATAACACACACCTGTAATCCCAGTAACTCTGTAGGCTGAGGCAGGAGGAGAACGAGCTTGAGGCAAGAGTCAGCCTGTTAACTTAGCTAGACCCTGTCTCAAGATTAAAAAACCAAAAAGGGGCTGGGGTTGCAGCTCAGTACTAGAGCACTTGCCCAGTATGTGCAAGGGCCTGGTTTCAACCTACCAGTACTGAAAAGAAAAGGAAAGAAAAGAAAAGTGAAAGAAAAAGAAAGGAAATGGCTATATATTTGGAGCACAAAACTATAAATAAGTTCTACTTTTCAAGTTTTTATTTACCTTGGTTATGTTGGTTTTTAATAACAGCTTTATTGAGATATAATTCATCTACCATAAAGTTCAGCCTCTTAAAACAGAATTTGGGAGGTTCTAGTATATTCTCAAGTTGTGCATAGATTTCATTCCAGAACCCTTTCATCACCCGAGAAAGGAGCTCAGTCCCCATTAGCCATCATTCTCATTCTCCTGCCTCCTTGCTCGCCCCCAGGGAAACACTAACCTATTCTTCAGCTCTAGGGAGTGGTTTTATATTTATTTTATATTTTATTTTATATTTATTATAGACGTTTCATATAAATCATATGCTATTCTCAGCTCTAGGGAGTGGTTTTATATTTATTTTATATTTTATTTTATATTTATTATAGACGTTTCATATAAATTAAATCATATGCTGTGTGGTCTCTTGTATTCGACTTCTTTTACTTAGCATCATATTTCAAGCTTCATCCATGTTGAAGCAAGTCTCAGTACTTCTTTTTATGGCTGAATAATATTCCATTATGGAATAGCCAATGTGGCTATACTATATTTTGTTTATTTATTCACCAATTGATAAAGTATATACATTTTTTAAAACCATAACAACAACAACAACAACAAAAAAAAACTCAAAAGATGAAGTGAGACCTTCTCCCTCACCACCCTACAAATAGCATCTTCTCACTCCCCTGCTCTATCATCTTTGAAGCTGCCCACTGTTTGTCTCCTTTGTATCAGTTGCTGCTCCCTGGCTATCTCTTGAGTCTATTCTTAAACCCTGAGCCCCCCCTTTTTTTTTTATTGGACATTTTTAATGTACACCTTAATGTGATTCATTCTGACATGCTTTTCATTGTGGCATTTACATATATGTATTTTGATGTACATTATTCATATAGGCTCCCCCTTACCCTCTTGTATGCCTCTCCCCCCACCTTCCCCCCATCTAAGTCTTCTCTATCATTTACTTGGTAATATTTTTCTATATGTCCTTGAGTCCCAGTTCTGTTTAATATAGAAATTTTTCCTGAAGCGAACTTTGTTATTATCTTGTCTGAGCCCCTCTTGACTAAGTTCCACATACTACCCACACCTCCTGGCTGCTATTCCTGTACAAATACACAGCCCCGTTCTGGCCGCTGGAAAACGTGATCCATGTGCTAAAAAATCCGGCCGCAGTGGTCCTTTCCTTGCGAAGACTTTCCTCCTAAGGTTCTATCTGTAGCTCTCTCTGCTCCTGAAGACTCCTTTGCTTGGTCCTCACCTTCATCTGGAATAGGAGAGTGCACAGGGTCTCCCTCCTACCTAACATGGCCCCTGGACTCTCGTGGGGTCTCTCCAAAGTCAAATGGGTGCCTGTATAAACAGACTCAGTGCCGTGATACACCAAACAGACATCATGAGCTATCTTGGGGAGAAGACTCAACTCTAAATGCACAGTTCACTTCTGCCCCACGTGTATCTTGTGCACACGCCCTGTGGTCACCTTACGCCATGTTACAAGTGTGTCTGCATTTTGGCTGCACCCATCACGTCAGGTCTGGTGTGGGGTTTTCAAGTGCAGGATTGTTGTTGTTCAAAACGTTGTGGCTTCTGAAGCATCTTGGACTGTGCGTTTTTGAGCCTGGGGTTCTCAGCCTGAGCCACTCTGCTCTTCTCATCCTATCAGAAGACCTCACAGCGCAGCCATTGCTACAGACGGGGCGTGCTATCCTGATTTTGTTGCTTTTTGTTTTGAGACAGGGTTTCCCTGGGCAGCCCTGCTTGGCCTCGAACTCTCTCCATCCTCCTGCCTCAGCATCCTGAGGGCTGGGGCTACAGGTGTGCACCCCACACCTAGCTAGGCGGTGCTGTTCTGAAACAGTCGTCAGGTGGGCAGAATTTCTGCTTTTCTGAAACCCTTTTGCCCTCTCCAGGCTCCTGGGAAGTTTTATCATCCCTGAGCATCCCAGCCTCTGAGAATCCTCAGGATTTGCCATGTGACTTTGCCACAAGTACTGGAGCTGAGGCCAGCCCCCTATCTGTGGGCGGGGCCGCTCCCTGTCTCCAGCCGCTTGCCGGGTCAGGCTGGCCCTGTGCTGACCGTGTTGTGTCTCTGAAGCCGTCTTAGCTAGCAGCAGGAGTGGGGGCACATGAATGAGAAAAGAGCGGATGCCCTTTGAGGACGGACGTGAGAGGCCAGGGGCGTCTGCCCTCCTCGGCTTGGATGACAGGGCAGGGCAGGACAAGGCAGGGCAGGGCAGGGGAGGGTTGGGCAGGGCAGGGCCGGGCCTTGTCCATTCGCTGATGGCTTCATGCCAGCAGGCCTGACTCCACTCACAGGCCCAGCGGCATTGCTTTTGTGACAAATGATAAAGATCTCACGCACACAAGAGATCCACTCAAGGCGCAGAACGGAGACAATTGAGAAGCGCTGCACAGCAGCCACTGGGGCTGAAAGCTGGAGGATTCTGCTGATTTAAGGGCTTCTGCATGGATTTGCTGATCTTGGAGATTCTCAGCTATTCGGGCTTTTTAATAGAGTCTTGGGGCCTCCTCGCAAGGATTCGGGGGACTGGAATGAAGGGGATCTGTCTCAAGGCACAGAATGGCGCCTGCCACTCAGCTCGAGTCTCCTTTTGCAGCTTTCTGATTCCCTGCTGCCTCCTCAGGAAACTCCTGGAGGGACCCTTTTACCCCACTCTCTTTGCCACAGGGCCAAATATTTGTCCTTGCAATTAGAATCCTTCCCACTGCCGTTTTAGCCACTCTGCAGAGCCCGGTCAGCCTGACACGTGCCAGCTAGCCAACTAATTGCAGCTGCAGCAGACCCCTTGAGTGTGTGAATGAACACAAGTGGCTGGTGACATGTTCAAGTCACTCGTTTGTGTCCCCGGGGCTCAGCCATCTGCTGTGCGCTTCGGAGTTAAAGGCTCTCAGCCCAGGCGATTCCAGTTCAAAGAGCCTTTGGAAACCGTCAGGAAATTGGTCAGTAGACATAACACAACGGACTCAGGGAGTGGGGTGCACTGGATAGAACCCCACAAAGACCTGATCAGCTGCCCATGGGGAGCACCTGCTCTGGCTACACAGGACTAGTGACAGCCTAGCCTGTGGCAGAGCCAGCATTTGAGAATGAAAAGGACTGAGCAAGTACGCTGTGTTATGTCCTCAGGATGTCACGGCCTTGGGGTGCTGGGAAGGGAAGGGACATTTCCCACATCAGCGCTGCCCACCTTTAACTTCCCACCTGCCTGCCTCTGCCCCTGCCATTCCCTCCAGTCGAGCCCCTTTCACTCCTCAATGCCCCAGCAAGCATTTGGCATTCACTTAGGTGTCTGATAAGGGAGCAGGCTCCTTCCAGCTTGTCCCTCCCTGGGGTCCCAAAGTGAGCCAGTTATCCCAGGCCAGAGGGATGCGTGCACCAGGGCAGCTGGGCGAAGTTGATCTGGGCGTATTAGCAGGAAGAGGCCTTCGGTGCATAGTGAAGAGAGAAAAGTAGGTTAGAAGCGCTGTGCCTCGTGTGACCCAATTTTTTGTCAAAAGCAAATTCCATATTTACATGTTTGTTTATGCATGGCAAAGTCTGGAAGGAGACCTGCAGCATAATGGCGATCACCTCCAGAGAGCGAGGTTGTGGAACAGAAAGTAGGAACTGAAAACTTTGGGTTTTATTTTCCACTTTCTAAAGGGTTTTCTTTTCCCCCATAGTGGGCAGTGTATTAATTTTATAATTAAAAATCTAATAAAGATTTTTAATTGTGCTCAGGGAATACAGTAACTGTGCTCCCAAAATATGTGCATGGCCTTTGTCACAGAGGGACAGAGCGGACCTGCCGGTTGTCATCTTCAGTGTGTAGATTGCATCCTTTCTTCCAGGCTGAGTGCCAAGAAGGTAGTAACTGGGCTTTGTGGCAGAACCAACTGTAACCCCGAAACCAGCCCCACCCCTGGCTGCGTGCTAAACAGGCACCCAGTTTGATTTTGTTTACTTTGTTATTGTTGTTAGGTACCATCAAGTCGGTGTCCCACTCATAGCGATCCTGCATACAACAGGCAAACACTATTGTCAGTGCTTCTCTGCTATTCACAGGGTTCTCAATGGCTGATTGATTTTTGGGGGTGGGTTGCTGGGTTTGTCTCCCAAGCCTACAGCACCTGGTGTACCCAGGCGGTCTCCCATCCAAGTACTAACCAGGCCCAACCCTGCTTAGCTTCCAAGATCTGAGGGGATCCAATGCCACAGGGCTACGGCTGCAGGCATTTCATTTACTTTAGGTCTTCCAAGTCCCTCCACTGCTCCAGGCAGGCAGGAGGACTCAATGAAGGGCTTTGGTTGAAAGGAGCAGTTGGCAAAGCTGTGGGGAAATGGACAATCTCCCCTCCTGCCTTCAACTGTGAATGTTTTTTTTCTACACAGATAGAACTCTAACGTGTCTGCCTTGACAAAAGATGACAGTAGCCAGGAAGGCTGAGGACAAGGTCTACTTCTCACCCAGGCCCCGGTTCTGGAACACACAGATCATGTTTCCCAGAGTGGGTTCTGAGGAACCCCAGGCCTGCAGAAAGCTCTATGAACATAGTGTTCATGATTAAACAGGTTTGGGAAATGCTTCTTTATCGCTGACCCTCTTGGATAGCTGCATGCCTAGGAGCCAGTGAAAGGCTCTGAAAAGGTCTGCAGAAAAGAAGCAGGTTTCATTTTGTTCAGTTCCACATTTCCCACAAATCACATGATCACAGGGCCTGTTGATTCACAAATGATTCTGAACATGTTTTCTGTCATATCAATTGGAAAATGTCACCCTAGAATGCCCTTGCCTGCAGTTGTGACCCCCTGGGATCCAATCCCATCAGATTTTAGAAGCTAAGCAGGGTTGGGCATGGTTAGTATTTGGACGGGGGATGGCCTGGGAACAACAGGTGCTGTAGGCTTGGGAGAAGGACCTAAAACAAAAGGAACATTTCTCACAATAGTCCCAAAATACAATCAACCATTGAACACCTTATGAACATCAAAGAAGCACTGACATAGTGCCCGGCATGGCACAATGTTGAGGAATGTTTCGTCTGTTGTACATTGAGTCACTGTGAGTCAGACCCAACTCAACAGCACCTAACAATAACAACAACAACAACAACAGAATGTCCTCAATCATTTGCCACCAAGAAATGTCTGATCTCACTTAGACACAGATTAGGCTTGAAACAGTCAGTACTGGGTGCCTCTAGTTTCCCTGTCTGTGGCCAAACTTTACGCTAAAGACAGTGAAGTGTCTGGAGCAGGCATGGAAGCGAGACAGACTTCCTCCCAACTGCAGAAAGGGCACACGTGCTAATTCTTGGTACTTTCCGGAATAGATGATGTGGCTGCTGCCTAGAGCCATATGCAAAGTACTTTGAAGATATTGCAAAATCTGGGGTCCCACAGAACTGGGTTTTAAGGGTGTGAAAACCAGTTCAACCACAGACTCACTGTGTGACCCTGCGGATATCTCTGTACCTCTCTGAACCTTAAAAATGGAAATGAAATGGAATTGATTGGTGAGCACACACACTATGTGGGGGAGAAGGGATTGTTGCTATTAAGCGTTCCCCAAAACTATTCACTCTTGCCTTGCTCAGCTCACCTGCAGAACGGAGAGAGGCAGGTTGCTAGGAATGTCCTATGGCATGGGAAGTAGGTAGGCTACAGCAGGGTTGGACGTCCAAGGACCCTACAGGGAAAGATGGCAGATATAAGATCTGTCCCAGAAAGCAAAAATCTGCAGCAGAAAACCTCAGAAAGAAACGCGTCTTATAATGCTTTGAATTATTACAATAAAACCAGCAGGCCAATAGTCAGGGGGAGAATCTTGTAAGTGCTTTAAAAATAGGTAAGGAAAACAAACAAAAACAACTGCCCTGTTTGTGGCAGAAGCAGGAACAAACATTTCCTCTGAAGTCACTGGGCTAGGGGTCTTTGGAGCATTAGCTCCATAGTGGACTTGCTGGTGACCTTGGGCAAATAACTAAACCTCTCTGTGCTTCCAGTTCCTCAGGTGTATGATGGAGAGAAAGAGGTGTACAAGACCTCAAGGAGTGGTGCTAGACATCTGTGCGACCTGCCAGTTCAGCAGCTGGCTCAGGTCAGTGCCCAGTTGGTTCTATAATCAACACCTGTGGAAGCAGCAATCAAGAAATCAAAAGAGGAGTCACTTTGGGAAAAACTGTGGCAAAAGATCTCTTCAAAGTGTTGAAAAGTAAAGAGGGCACATTGAAGATGGAGGTGGGCCTGACTCATGCCATGGTGTTTTCAGTCGTATCATATGGTTGTGAAAACCATATTTCAATGAAAAACATTGAACAAGGGAGACAGGAGAAGAATTGATGCTTTTGAATTATGGTGCTGGAGACAAATACTGAATATACCATGGACTGCAAAGAAAACTAAGAGATCTGTCCTAGAAATGCAACCAAAGTGCTCCTTAGAAGCAAGGATGGCTAGACTGTGGCTGACATATTTCGGACATGTAGTCAGGAGAGATCAATCCCTGGAGAAGGACATCATGTTTGGGAGAGTGGCAGGTCAACAAAAAAAAGGAAAACCTTCCACCAGATGGATTGTCACAGTGTCTGCAACAATGGGCTTAAACATAAATAAGATCGTGTGCCTGGCACAGACTCAGGGACTGTTTTAATCTACTGTACATAGGGTCGCCATGAGTCGGACCCGACTGGTCAGCACCTAACAATAATTACGCAGGCTGGGCTCGTGGTTCCTTTGGCCCACCTACCTTTTCCTCTTGCTTCTCGCCCTCTTCTTTCCCTCCCCTTCCACCTCCTCCACATCCTTTTCTTCTCTTCCATCAACAGAGGAAAACAAAACTACCTAAAAGAGCGTGCGCTCTCAGCTGCTCACGCGTTTTCCAGGAGCGCGGTCAAGGTCACGGCCCCTCCCAGCCGCTGGGCCTTGGTGCGGTGCTGGTTCCCAGGGGTTGCAGGACATGGCAGCCTGAGGCTGCGGGTGAGCCCTGGGCTCCCCGCAGGCCGCACGCGGCTTCCAGGGGCCGCGGGCTGCAGGTCCCCAGCGGGCCCGCGGTGCCGCCGCCGCTCTCGCTGCCTCGTGCATGCCAATTAGGCCCTAATTTGATTTCTATTCTATCTGCGCGAACCCCATTAAAACCCAATTTCGCTTATTACCCGCAGCTTTCTTGCAACGCAGCACGTGCCTCCCAGGGCTGCCTTGGCGCGCTGAGGAGCGGGGCTGTGCGCACCGGACTGGCGGGGACCCGTCCCTGTCCCCGCTGCCCAGGTAGTGCAGGGTCCCCTCGCCCCCTCCCCTGGACTCCCCGGGGTCCCGCCAGGGCTCAAGGCCTGGGGTGGGGCCCGAGTCACGCGGCCGTTTCTTAAGAAACAATAGGATCACAGAAAGCTGGAATCTGGTGAGGCTTGGTAGCTTAGGGGTCACCAGGTCCAGCCTCCCTTGCCTCGCGGGAATTCCCGGGGCGCCGGGATGACCGTCTGTCCCGACTGGTGCTTAGGTTGTTCCAGCCCTGGGAGCTCCTCGCCTCCCTCCCGGAAGCCTGGCTGTGCTCCAGTTCTCCCTCTGCTCTGTGATCTTAAGCAAATTTCTCGACCTCTCTGAGCGGCAGTGCACTCACGTGCAAGACAGAAGCCATGGGGATGATAATGCTTGTATCCTAGAAAAAGGGTGCCTGGCACGGAATTGAGCAAAATGGAGCTGCTGGGTCCAGACTAGGGGAGCCGGGCAAAATTTAAGGGAGGGCCAAAAATCTCCCTTGTTGTTGTTAGGTGCCCTCAGTCGTCTCTGACTTATAGCGACCCTCCATCCTGGTAGGGTTTTCAATGGCTGATTGTTTCGGGATTGCTTCAGGAGTGGACTGCCACGTCCTTCTCCCCCTACTTCCCCTCCCCCCTCCTTTTTTTTTTTTTTTTTTTTTTTCGGTGCTGAGAATTGAACCTGAGACCTCAGAGCAGCGCTCTACCTACTGAGCTAACCAGGCCCGACCATAAAAATATCCCTAGTCAAGATAAACGGTATTTTAAAGCCTGGGGGTATGGGTCAGTGGAACAGTGCTGGCCCAGGATGTGCAAGGCCCTGGGTTCATCTCTAGCACCAAAAAATAACAATAAATAAAAATAAATGAATACACTCCTTTAAGAATTGAGAATTTAAAAATCAATAATGGAAAAATAAGGAGAGTAGAATGAGGGAAGTCAAGCACAACATAGGATCTCGTCTGTCCTTAAGATTTGGATGTTTTGTTCATTGTAGACTTTTTGCATTACTTTTGAGCTTAAAAATATTGCCTTAAATACCATTTTACTTTGGTGTCCCCTTAACTTTTTCAGCTGGGGCAAAGCCTCACTTTAGCACCAGCCCTGAGCTGCAGTAACAAGAAAAACTTCGCACAGCCCAGCCTCAGTTTCTTATGGGCAATATAGGGCTGAGGACGGCTGTCTATAGAGATGTTTTAAGGATTAACAAGTATAGCCGGGATCCTTGGTACATGCCTGTATTCCTAGTGACTTGGAAGGCAGAGGCAGGAGGATCACAAGTTTGAGGCCAGAGGTAGCCTCCTGTATAACTTAGCAACACACTATCGAAAGAAAGAAAGAAGAAAGAAGAAAGCAAAAAAGAAAGAAAAGAAAGAAAGAGAAAGAAAGGGAAACGAGAAAAGAAAACAAAAGAGAAAAGGAAAGAAAAGAAAAGAATTAATAAGCAAGGAGCATGATTGAAAGCACCTATTTCAAGCTCAAGGCCCTCTGCCACATACTAGCTGGGGGAGTGAAGATCTTCCTGTGCCTGGTTTCCTCACCTAGATGCTATGGACACTAAGTGTTTAGTCCCCAGAAGTTGCTGGGGGCTTAACTACAAAAATGTTCACAAAGCTCCTAGCATGTGGTTGACCTCTAGCAAGAGGTCAGTTCTTGTTGCTGCTGTTGTGATTGGAAGGAATAGCCTTGACCTTGACCATGCTTGGCACAGCATGGGCCCTCAGGAAGCAGTGGTAAAAGGGGATTACTTGACATCTTTTTTATTGTTGTTGTACTGGGGGTTGAACCCAGGGCCTCACGCTTGCATGCTCTGCAAGTGCTGGACCACTGAACTGCATCCCCAAGGTCTCACTAAGTTATGCAGACTGCCTCTGGTCTCGAACTGCCTCCTGCTTCTGCCTCCTAAACTGCTGGGATTACAGGTGTATGCCACCACACCCAGATATTACTTGACATCATTTTAGCAAGGGACTGCCACACAGTAGGTCCTCGTCCAACTGTAAGTGCCAGAAGGGCAGAGATCACCTCTAACTTATTCCGTATCGTGTCCCCTAAATGCACTGCACATAGTAGGTTTGCAAAAATATATTAACGGAATGAATCAATGGTGAGATGATATGAGACAGTCCATTCCATCTTTGGTTTCTAGAATGCTTGGGAATGGGGGGGTAGGGTGGGAGACAGAGTCTCCTTATGTTGCCCACACTGTCCTCACACTCAGCAGCCTCCTAAATCGTGGGATTACAGGTGTGTGCCACCGTCCCTGGCCTGACTGGGAAAAGCTGTCTGTCCTTGGACTGACCCCACACACTTCTTCATGTCCGTGTTACAATACCGTACTGATGAGCAGGCGGCCTCAGACACAAAGCTGAAGAAGGAGGTAGAACCTCACCCCTTCACCCCTTCTGTGCACCTGCGGCCACTTTCCTGACATGTCCAAGGGCCGGAAGCTCCCCCCCACAGAAATGCCCTTCGTGCTGGCAAGAATTACCCAGACGGCTTTTGGAGGTATGCTCAGGCTGTTCCAGCAATAGGCTCAGGCAGCGACGCCACCAAAGTACTTACCTGCCCAGTGCCTGGTGGCCTCCATGTCAACAACCTCTGGTCCGGTGGAGCCTTCCCTGCCTGGACTCCTAGGTCTGGCCCTGCCTTGTTGTCTCTGGGCTCCTGGTCTTTGGCTTTCACAGGGCGCCCATCTAGTGGCATCCCCAGGCCAAACTTGGCTTGGGACCTTTGTGTGAGCTTTGGTGACTTGCAGGGGTGGCTAGGACTGGTCCTCAGAATAAGTGACCCTCTGTACAACAGAGGTGTTGACCAGTCATAACAGAGCCCCAGGTCCTGGGGGCCCCGCCCTGGTATACTAGCATCCCCAATCCCTTTAGTTGCTGGGTGCTGCAGAGGTCCCTGGGCTCATAGGAGGTTGGGAAGGGGTGGGGTAGCCGACTGGCCCATGGTCCTTGGGGATGAGGGCTTGTTGTTGTTGTTAGGTGCCATTGAGTGGTGTCCGACTCCTAGCAACCCTCATAGGGTTTTCAATGGCTGTTTTGGGATTGCCTCAGCAGTGGATTGCCACGTCCTTCTCCCATTTTTGTGGTGCTGGGAATTGAATTCAGGACCTCAGAGACTGCAGAGCAGTGCTCTACCAACTGAGCTAAATCCCAGCCCTGGGGATCTGGGCAGCAGCTGTTTATCAATGATAAACTTCTGATAGAACTTCTTCTAGGACAGATCTGTTGGTTCTTTTGGCAGTCCATACCGGCAGAAGGATTCCGCCATGGGAACAGTTGGCTAAATCAGCACATTCCAGGGACTGTCAGCCTTGCCTCTAAGCGGGGGCCGGTCTGATCCACCCCCACACCCTGAGCCCCTGGGGATGGAGCTGTGTGCTCCCCTCTTCAGAGCAGCGCAGAGCCTCCTGCAGAGCACACCCTGCCTATGTGTGCTGAACTCAGGAGTTCTTGGACATTAATGGAAAACCTGGGAGCCGATAACGTCCTTTCCCTGGTGGCATCTGAAGGAACCTGGATACCTGTCCCAGGCTAACCACCCTGCCAACTTGCCTGCCCTCTTCCCTGAGCTGCTGGAGGTTTGGGCTTGGGGAGTCTGGGGGATTGTTTGCCTGTCTTCCAAGAGGAACTCGCCCATGTCCTTCTGACGGGGCACAAGAGGTCTGCTCCCGGGAGCTTCTGTTTGGTCTGGTTTGCTTTCCTGAAACAGGGTCTCACTAAGTAGCTCAGGCTGGCCTCAAACTTGAGATCCTCGTGCATCAGACTCCTGAGTGCCAGCAAGCACTATCTCAGCCCGCTTCCAGTGAATGTTAATGTGCCCTACTCGGGGCATCTCTCAGCCAACACTTTGCTTCATTCAAAAAAAGTATCCCCTTCCAGGGTGTATGTATGTCCTCTGGCTGGCACACAAATGAACTCAATATTGTTGTTGTTGTTAGGTGCCATCGAGTCAAGTCTGACTCATAGTAACCCTATGTACAATGGAATGAAACACTGCCTGAATCTGTGCCAGGCACACGATCTTATTTATGTTTAAGCACATTGTTGCAAACACTGTGTCAATCTGGTATTTCTTTTTTTTTTTTTTTTTTTTTGCGGACCTTCTACTCTCCCAAACATGATGTCTTTCTCCAGGGATTGGTCCCTCCTGACAAAATATCCAAAATACATAAGACTAGTCTAGCCATCCTTGCTTCCAAGGAGCACTCAGGTTGAACTTCTAGGACAGATCTGTTGGTTCTTTTGGCAGTCCATGGTATATTCAATAATTGCCAGCACCATAATTCAAAAGCATCAATTCTTTTCGTGTCTCCTTTGTTCAATGTCCAGCTTTCACAACCATATGATGTGATTGAAAATACCATGGCATGAGTCAGGTGCACCTTCGTCTTCAATGTGGCATCTTTACTTTCAACACTCTAAAGAGATCTTTTGCCACAGCTTTTCCCAAAGCAATGCGTCTTTTGATTTCTTGACTGCGGCTTCCACAGGTGTTGATTGTAGAGCCAAGCCAAGCAAAATCAATATAGGAGGCTTAAAAGAACAGATATTTATTCTCTCACAGAGGCCGGAAGGTGAGATCCAGGTGTGAACAGGGCTGCAATGCCAGTGAAGGCTCAAGGGGAGGATTCTTTCTTGCCCTTTCAAGTCTGTGGCTCTGGTCCTGGTTGCCTTGTGGCTCCAGCACTCCAAGCTCCGCCTCCATCTTCAAGCTCCACCTCTATCCTCAAGCTCCACCTCCATCCTCAAGCCCCACCTCTAAGCTCTGCCTCAACTCCTCCTCTTCTCTGTGCTTCTGCTCTCAACAGATCTAATGGGTAAGGATTCAGGTGATTGCATTTAGGTCCCAGCTGGGTTATTTGGGAAGATGATCCCATCTCAAGATCCTTAATTTCATCCTGTCTACAAAACCCTTGCTTCAAATAAGATCTCATTCATGGGTCCCAGCATTGGACAGGGATATCTTTTAGGGGGCAGATTCTTGGGGACATTTTTTACCCTATCACACTCTGGAGTGTGAGAGAAACCCCGCATTCTCCTCTGCCTCTGACATTCTGCCAGTGATCCTCAGAGAGCAGACGGCACCCAACCTATACTGCCAAGTTCGAAAGTGTCATCTCAACAGCATCTAGTATTTTTTCAAAGCAATTTCACGTTTTTGCTTTGCCTTCCTGGTCCCCGATGAGACACACGGGGAGGTTAATATTAACCCCACAGCGTGGATGAGGCAACGGAGGCCAGAAACTCCCACCTCGCTCTCTCTGGGGGTTAGTCAGCTAATTGGAGGCAGTGCGCATCTCCCAGCTTCCGGAGCCAAGCTCGCCGCCACCACGGGCTTTGTTCTGGAAATCCAGGAAGGTGGACCAGTCACAGCCTGTCTCCAGAAGATCCCAGCCCACCCCATCTCTGACTCACACCCCCTGGGGAACATTGCTGGGGCTTCGCTGGACCTGCCCTGGTTCCCAGGTGGCTGGCAAGTCCCCATTTCTGGTTGCACACTGAGGAGGACCTCTTTTTTCTTGTGGGCGTATCCCAAGCGAGGGGATTTCCTCAAACCTCAAGAACTGAGGGGCAATGAAGACATTAGCAGGATTAGAAAGATCTGCTTTGCCTCCAGGCAAAAAAAAAAAGAAAAAAAAAAAACCATTCAATAGTCTTAGGACAGATCAAGTTCAAGAGCAGGTATCTGGGGAACAGGTCTGGTGTCCAACCCTGCCTGCCTGGGACTTGCACAGCTGGGCAAAGAATTTCCTGTCCTAGGTAGGCCTCAGTTTCCTCAAGTAACATCAAGTTGGTGGGAGGGGGCGAGGGTGGGCAGAATCTGCACCCCCCCGCCCCTTTTTAATCGAACTCAGAGACAAGGACAAAGAGATAATCATAGTGCTGGGCCAAGTGCTGGGCATTCTTGAGAAGATGCAACAGCAACGCAAGGTATCATTAACTTTATTACTTGTCAGGAAGGGAAGGGGTGGAGGAACCAGTTAGCAACTGGCAAGATGAGAGGTGAGTGTACCTCGGGAGGATCCCCAGGGGTGTGGGTGTGTGCTCTGGAAATGACCATTAGTTATTTAGTGCTTTTGTTAAGTGCCTGTAATGTGCTGGGCACTGGGAATGCAGAACCATGCAAACCACCCAGGATCGTCCTTCTGCGGGGTGGTCAGGGGCTGTAATAAAAGCACCCACATCTTTTCGCCCTGCAAGCTGAAACCTCCCGGGCAGAGCATGGTGCCAGCAATCCCCAAGAGGAGCCACCATCCCTTTGCAGGTTGCCCATGGAGGCTGCGGAACTGGGCTGACACATCTTATTACCTGGGAGGAGGAAGGCGTGGTCGCTGGCTCTGGGACAGCATAAGCTGATGTAGCTCATTTCATCTGTGCTCACTATGGGTTCCGTGGGGAGGACTTGGCCCTGGGCTGATGGCTCAGTGCTGGGAAGGTCTGAGGAAGCTTGGTGTGAGTGTGATGGGCTGGTGAGGAGGGGGGCATTGGCAAGGTCAACGCCAATGTAGACCACATCCTGCCGCCAAGCAGCTTCCAGAATCGGGAGAGGGAAATTAGATGCCAATGAGCAAAGGTGGAATTTGATCTCAAAAGAGCAACTCCACAAACCAGTGGTTGATCCAACCACGAGGTGTCCAATACCGTTTAAACTTTGGTGGATGAAAGATCCCTTGAAGAAAGGAAAGAGCTGCTTCGGATCCTGTCCTTTGAAGATATTCGCTTCCTTATGGAGGTGAATGTGGGGGTGCCCAAACCCCAACACTGTTGAGGACTGGCAATGAGCGACCGATGGAGTCAAGGACAGGTGGCTTCGGAATGCCTTTAGTACAGATTTTATTGTACAGGTCCTGTAAAGAGATAAAGCCCTCAAGCCCGCCCCTCGGGTGGTCCCGCTGCTGGTCCTGGATGATCTCTGTCCTGGTCTGGCCAGTGTGGCCTTTGCAATGGCAGGCAGTCTTCTTTCTTGATCTGGTGATGGTGTGGCCCATCTGCAGTGGAGTAGCTCTAGCATGTAGCATGCATAGTGATGGCAATAGCAGACCCTGAGTGCCCTGTGCACTGTCCTTATATAGTCTTAGGGCAACTGCCTCAAGATGGCAGTTATGGCAGTTAACCAATCATGTGGGGGAATGAGGGGCTGGGCACAACCAATGAGGAGTGACATTCAAATCACTGGGGGCCATCTTGCCTTGGGCCATAGATCAGACCTCCAGGTGTGCTAGGTAGGCCCTTATCCAAACCAAACCTCCCCTCTATCCCCTGGGGCTATCTCACAATTCCCTACAGGTGAATACCCACGAAGGTGTACTATTAATGCAATTGCCCGCTGTGCCTCGTCCCTGAAGGCCATCCCAGGGCCCTAGTTAGGTGCCCTGCTCTGGAAGTTCCCCACAACTCCAGGAGGCAGGTAAAGCACTGGCTTTTTCCATACACCATGGAACCTGGAGGGGACGCCACCATCAACTGTCGAGCCAGGCCAGGACCTCCAAATGCACAGTGCCGGGGGCACCATTTCAAACATGCTATGTTTTACTCCAGGGAATATCATTGATCAAGGACACTAGGATGGTAGGTGATACGGTGGGCCTGATGGCCTGATCTTAGACCCCCTGATAACCATTTCTTTAGAGCTTGCTTAGAGGCATCTGTGCAAAGGGGCCAATGGCAAGACAGAACATAGGTGTGCTGGGGAGTTCAGATGGCAATGAAGTGCCAAAGACCTTGATACTAAGGCTTCTTAAGGGAAGGGTGGTTCTAAATCCTTCATTCAGTCAACAAACCCAGAGTGGAGCACCTCTCAAGTAAGTTCAGTCCCCCTTGCTGACCTCCTTGAATACAATCGAAACTTGTTACAATGGTCTCCACCACCTAGCAGGGACTTCTTGCCTTTCTCTCTTTCCTACCTCTTTTCACTGTCTTTCTTGTTCTTTATGCTCCAGCAACTCTGACCTCCTGTCAGTTCTTAGCTCTTGCCAAGCTTTCGACACCCCAGGGCCTTTGCACTTGCTGTTACAGTTGCCGTGCAATAGTCTCGCTTTGGCTCTTCCCGTGGCTGGCTCTGTCTCCTCCTTCAGCTCTCAGCTTGAATGTCACTTTCTCAGAGAGCTCTTCTTTGACTTTATCTAAGAATATCCCTCCACGATTCCCCAGCCATCTGTTTCTCCTCAGCACTCACAACAATCTGTAACTGTTTTATGTCTTTATTTGCTTATATATTTATTATCTCCCTCTCCCTTGACCATATAAAGCTCCAGAAAGGTGGGAGCCACATTGTCTTGTTTGCAGTTATATCCCCAGCCCCTAGTGCCTCATAAGGGCTCAGGAGTTGCCGAATGAAGGACTGAAAAATGCGTTTGGAAGCAGAAGTATCTCTCAGCCACTACTACGCTACTCAGCATAGTAATGCGATCAACGTTTGGCTCCAGAGTGTGACGCCACCCTGATCTTGAGCCGGTACGCGCAGGGTTCTCTGGGATGGTGGCGTCTGTGCCCCCCAAGAGAACTTGTTGAAAAGATAAAGGTCCTGTAACTTCAGCTTTGGGAAGCACAGCCACATGCAGGGTGAGGAGAAGGTTGGGTGCCTTTAACCTGAGAAATATGACAGAGTGAGGATGGTTTAAAAAACATGTTGTCCCCTGGATCCATCATGGAAGCAGCCACCCAACAGCAGTGTGACAGCGCCATGCAGCACAGGAAAGGGGCTCACGGGAGTACCGGGGGCTTTTGGAAATGGCACTGCTTTCTGAGGAGATGCTCCTGGCTTCTGGCACTGCCGCTTAATTCAATTCAGTTGGCTGGGTCCCTTCAAAGTCTGTTCCAGGCCCTCAGCAGCCTTCACACTCGCAGGCACGTGGGATCAAAAGACAGAGAGGGGGAATGGGGATGCCGAGTCTGGCAAGATAAGGCAGGCACCTCCGGGGGCAGATTGTCCCATGGGGCATTGGGTGCGGTGGGCGGCTGTGGGACTTGACCGTCCAGACTCCCCCATGCACCCTGGCCTGCCTCCCCTGCCTCCCATGCCTCCCAGGGAGACAGTGGCATGGACAGACGATGTGCTCTCTGGGGCAGTGGCTCTGGGTACCAGAGCCAGCAGAGGGACCCCCGCCCGATTCAGCTGAGCGATCTGAAGATGCCCTAGGTGACTCACCTCCCCTGCAGGGCGCAGGGGACAGCAGGCTTCTCCCAGTTGACCTGCCTGGGAGGAAGGCTGGGGGCTGCAGACGCCCTTTGGAAGCTTGATCTCTCTCAGACACGGATGGTAAATGCACCTGTGCCTTCTTCACAGTCCTAGAAAAAGCTCTAAGTTGGACAAGGAAGCAGCGCAGACACCATGGGGTGTTCTGGAAATCTCCATAACATAGAAACAGCATCAACCCTTCAGAAGGGGCTGGGATTTAGCTCAGTTGGTAGAGCACCACTCTGCAGTCTCTGAGGTCCCAGGGTCGATTCTCAGCACCACAAAAACAGGAGAAGTATGTGGTAATCCACTCCAGAGGCAATCCCAAAACAATCAGTCATTGAAAACCCTATGAAGGTTGTTATGAGTTGGACATGACTCGAAGGCACCTAACAACAGCAAGACCCTTCAAAAACAATTGCCAGGGCAAGGTGTGTGATTCAGTGGCAGAACATGCACTCAGCATGTGGAGCCCCTGAGTTCAATCTCCAATATTCAAAGAAAAAAAGAAAAAGCAATTTTTAAAATCTAACTTACAACAACAATAACAACAACAAAAAATCTTGCCGCCAACTTCTACCGCGCCAAAAAACTGAAGAGCATTCTCTGGTCTCCAGGAAAAGAAATCCCAACCCTGTCTGCCATCTGAGCTGACCTTTGCCTGCACCAGTGAGGAGTCCAGAGCCACCCAGGCACCCACACACCTTTCAGCCCATTTGCTTGAGCTGCCATGGCAAGGAAAGCGGAGGTGGACGCATACACAGAAAGGAATTCTCACACACCCCAGATCTCATAGCTTGTAAGTGGCCAGGGTATAACTTGAGAAGATTGACCTCATGCATACGACACTATTTATTGGTGACCTACCATTATTGATTATTGGCATTCTTTGGGGTACTATGGATATAAGAGAAAGAAAAAATGTAGCTAGGTGCCACGGTGCATGTCTGTAATCCCAGCAACTTGGGAGGCAGACGCAGGAGGACCACAAATTCAAGGCCAGAGGCAGCCTTGCACAACTCAGTGAGACCCCATCTCAAGATAGAAAAGGAACTGGGGGTGCAGCTCAAAGGTTGAGCACTCGCCTAGCATTCCTGAAGCCTTGGGCTCAACCCTCCCCCCTAAAAAAATAAAATCAATCTTTTCCCCTCCAAGAATTCACCCTCTCTTTTAAGATTCCATCTTGCCAAGCATTGTAATCATACCATGGGAGAAGCTCAGGCAGGAGGATCATGAATTAGAGGCCAGCCTGGGCTGTGTAGTGAGTTTGAGGCTAGCTTGGGCTGCATAGTGAGACCCTGTCTCAAAACAAACCAACAAACAAAAAAAGATTACATCTTGCACACGGATGTGCATATTTGCCTCGTTTTCCTGCACTGCAAACTTTTCAAGGGTGGGAGGCTTGCCTAGTTTCCCTGGCATGGCAGATGGACCCTGGCAGTGTGGTGGGGCCTCTGGGTCCCCCTTTCAGGACCAGGCTTTTTAGTGCATATAATAAAGCACATAGGATTCCTCAGGAAACCAATTATGTTGTGATACAGATGTTAAAATGTTAATAGCCAAGTTTACGAAATAGTAACATTGAAGCTTCTTTATTCTCCAGTTAAGTAACGAGATTTAGCCTCTAGTCTATCTTCTACTGCGATTTCCCCCTCCTGGAGGGTTCACATGATCTTGCTATATCTGCAACCACTGCTAGTGATACAAAAACCTCTGTGATTTGCACAGACGCTGAAGTCACAAGTCTAACTTACACCACGGCTGTGTTACCTACACTCCCCAATAGGAAAATATGCCTCCTTTTGGTTAGAGGTTAGTGAAAGTTACAAAGAGTGCTTTCTTCCTAGCTAAAATCATGCACCCCTGAATTCTCCCTCAGCACCCTCAAGGATCCCAAGGACCTCAGATGAGGGACCCCTATTAATCAAGGCCTGCAGCCGTAGCACCGTGGCATCGGATCCTGTCAGAACTTGGAAGCTAAGCAGGGTCAATCCTGGTTAGGACTTGGATAGGAGACCGCCTGGGAATACCAGGTACTGTAGGCTTGGGAGAAGGACCTGGCAACACACTCCCAAAAATCAATCAACCATTGAAAACCCTATGAACAGCAGAGAAGCACTGACAATAGTGTTAGGCCTGTTGTACGCAGGGTCGCTATGAGTTGACGGCACCTAACAACAATAACAATTAATCAAGAGGCATTTGCCACCGTAGACACAGCACCCAGGGCTGCTTATCCACACTGAGAAGTAAGCCTCCGGGGGCTGCTGCTTAGCTGGTTCTGATGTTGAGTGAAGGAGGGCTTCGCATTTCCGTATCATCGGGGAGTACATGGGGATTGTCAGATTTCTGGCAGTGGCCCATGGAAATCAATCCATAAATAAGGGCCAGAGAGCAGAGTGGCCGAAGGCATGGCCCCGGAGTCACAGGAAGCTGAGATTCACATCAGATACCCAGCTACTGAGCTGTGTGTCCTTGGGTGGACCAGTAAGGGGTCAGGTCTGAGCCCTCTTGCCTGTGCATTGGGGCCAAGGATCCTGTTCGAGGGGGGTTCCTGTGAGGTCCCAGGGAAGCCAGGAAAGGAAGGTGCTGGAACAATGCCGACTTGCGAACAGCCCTGCACAGAAAGTGATCGTTGGATCCCACCTGGCATGGCACAGTTTATCTAGTACCTCCCTCCAAAGTCTTGGAGGGCGGCAGACAGCGTGCATAGACCTTTCCAAATCGCTGTTCCTTGTTTTCACTTAGAGTCCCACTGTGGGCAGCAGCTGCTCACAGCTGGCACAGGCTCCCCATGGGAGCCCTTGGAGGTTCGTCTCTTTCTCCCAGACCTACATCCACCCCAGTCTGAGCAATGAACCTAGGAGTTTGAGGGGTGCCCCTTGCACCCATAGCTTTTCTTTCCCTTTCCTTCTCCTTTTTTTTTTTTTTTAAATCATCTGCTGAAGCCAAGTTGCCAAGTGAATCGTTAAGGGAACGGATTCCAAGGGCATGAGCCGCCCTGTGTTTCTCAGGACAGGTTTGGGCCAAGAGAAACCCCAGCAATGCCAACAAGTTGCTTAAACGGTGGCGCTGGGAGCTGGCTTGCAGGGGCTCTGCCTGAACTTTCTCCTTTCGCCTTCCACCCTGCGCTGAGAGGAACCATGGGCCACTTTCTCTTCCTCCTCTTGCCCCTCCCTTCCCCAGGCGCCCCTGGCAGAGCCTTTGCCAAGGTCCGCGGTGCCTCTCAGAGCCTGAAGCAGTGGCCTCTGGATTTATGATCACTTGGCAACGCCACGTGGAAACGGCCTGGGAAGGCTGAAGAGCTGGAAAGGGGAAGCGGAGAGGGCCGGGCGCAGGGCTGCTTAACTCCGAGTGGCTCAGGCCTGGCCCTTCCTCTGAGACCCAAGCCCAGAGAGGAACCTGAGCTCAAAGGAAAACCAGGCGGCTGCAGTCAGAAAAGGAAGCCAAGTTTGTCCAGAGGCACTGAGGACCCCCAAACTCTCCGGGTGCCTGCCCACTGCTCAGGTTTTAGACCTTTCCCAGAGGTCCCCCGCCCAGGCCGGGTTGAATGTGGAGCCCACGGGGAAGTAGCAGAAATGTCTGTCCCTGGAATGGCCCATAGAACTAAGTACTTTTTATAAAAGAAGCTGGAAGATGACTTTTGGGGTGTTGTTCTGTTAATAAGTGTCTTGCCTGGTCCTGCAGAACGTGTTCCTCTCTCTAAAGTGTGGCTTCTGTTCCCCGCAGAAGGCTGGGGTTACTTCTGGCATTGGATCTTGAGCTCTTTGGGGGCAGTACAATTCTTCTCTTCTCTCTCTTTCTTTCCTTCCCCTTCTCCCTGCCACAGATACTTATTAATCACCTACTATGTGCCAACATGCTGGGATCAGTTGGTAGAGTGCTGCTCTGCAGTTTCTGAGGTCCCAAGTTCAATTCTCAGCACTGCATAAGTGGGAGAAGGATGTGGCAACCCACTCTCAAGGCGATCCTGAAACAATCAGCCATTGAAAACCCTCTGAGGGTCGCTATGAGTCGGACATAACTCGAGGGCAACTAACAACAACAACAACACGTGCCAACATCCTCTCCTCTCCCTTCCTACTCTAAGGCTTGGCACGTCTGTCTCCTAACAGGTACTCAGGAAGGGTTAGGTGAACGAATGAATGAATGAATGAATGTATTTGCTTGATGTAAACATGCCTCAGCATGACAGGGTGGTCCCTGTGTTTGCTAAACCATTAATCTTTGAATCATAACAACGACCACAATGAACGGCAGCCCCTCCCCAACCAGTTGGAGTTGTTCTGGAGGTCAGGTCTGGGTGATTGTGTGCTACGGAAACCTTATGATCGAGAAAGTGAGGCTGGGTTCTCTGTATTTACAGGCCTGCTGCTACTCACTCATCTGAATGAATCAAAGAGAAGGTCGAATTTTAGGCAGCAGCTCAGGAAGTGGGCCAAGGTCTTAGCACCCTCTTGAAGGCTGTAGATGTGGCTGACACCATAGAACAAGGGGGCCAGGCAGCAGAGATGGGCTGCAGCTGGGGCTAGGAATGAGGACCCATGGCTGCCCATACCAACGGGGTCCTTAGCTTGCTGTGGAACTTGAAGAGTTGAACTCTTTGGGCTGCAATTTTTCTATCTATGAAACGAGAGCGATCTTAAGACTTCTTAGAAACCTAGACTTCTACAGTTTTCCAGAAACGGCGACTTCAAAATCGCATGAAATTAGACTCTTCCCTCAAAGAATGTGTAGACCACCAGATGCACAGCCAGTTCATTCCCTTCCGGGACGGGTTCTTCTGGGTCTGACTTGGAACTGACTGTCTTTTCTTGTTCAAGAATCTACAGTGGCTCCCAACCGCCTGTCACATCCAGCATAGTTTCCACTCCCCAGCTTTCAGAAAAATGCACCAGCCACACACAAATCCCTCTTCTTTCCCAGCACTCGGTGCTGGGAACCCTGGCTTCCATCAAGAATGTCCTCTGCCGTGCCCCTTCTCATTTCATTTATGACTTCCAAGTCTTGGTGATGTCATGAAGTTTCTAATTTAAGCTGGTTTTGAATAGATCACCCAAAAAACAAGAACTCATTTAAGGAAAGAACAAACACGTAAAGAAGAAATCACTCATGTTTCCACCCCCAAGGACAAACTCCGGGAGCATACTGCTGTATTTCTTTCCATTCTTTTTTCTTTGTCAGTGTGAGCAGGGTTTTCCTGGGAGAACATGTCACTTATCCATCACCTCTGGTTGGTTGGAGGCAGAGGTTGTTTCTAATCTGTTGCCATAATCTACACGGTGTGAGGAACATCCTGTAACTAAATCTTTTTATATGTCTGTAATTATTTCCTGGGGCTAAATTCCTAACAGAAGACTCACTGAGATTAAAGACTTTTTGAAGGTGGGAGTGTGGGGACGGGCAGCGGGTGGGGGGAAAGAGCCACAAATCTCTCTGGGAGTCTGGGGAGAATAAGAGAAAGTGACAACCTCTTTTTCTCTTCTTTTCTTTTCTTTTTCTTCCTTCCTTTCTTCTTTTCTTTCTTTCTTTCTTTCTTTCTTCTTTCTTCCTTTCCTTCCTTCCTCCCTCCCTCTCTCTCTTCTCTCTCTTTCTTTCTTTCTTCCTTTCCTTCCTTCCTTCCTTCCCCTTCCTTCCTTCCTCCCTCCCTCTCTCTTCTCTCTCTCTTTCTTTCTTTCTTTCCTTCCTTCCTTCCCCTTCCTCCCTCCCTCCCTCTCTCTTCTCTTTCTTTCTCTTTTCTTTCACCTTTCTTTCTTCTTTCTTTCTTTCTTTCTTTCTTTCTTTCTTTCTTTCTTTCTTTCTGCCTCTAGCCCTAGGGCTAGAACCCAGAAGCTCACGCAGGCTAAGCAAGTGCTCTATCTCTGACCACACGCCTACATCCATCCATCTCTTTCTTTGGGAACCAGTCACTTCAAGAAGTGTCTCTAGCATGAGCACCCTTGCATCCCTGCCTTCCCAGCCAATGTCAAGTTTCTCCTATTTCAAGAAGGTTCTCCAAAGGCCATATGATTTCTCTTTTTAAAGCTAGGAGGGCAGATACCAGCCCTGATGGATACCAGCCACTGATGTCTTTAGCTAGGGGCAGAAGTGGTCATGCAGGGGTGAGCATTCTGGAGCAGAGTCCCTCCTGAGTCCCCAGCCCCCACTTCCCTCCCCTCCTCCTCCGCCCCCCCTCGTGGGTCGATGAACTATGCACTTGGACATGTGTGATTGACGGTGGTATTAACAAAATATGTATGACACGATGTTTTTTAGCTTTTTCCAGAGATATTTATATCACACAAATGGCATGTGGGGTTCTCTCTCCTCTCTCAGCCACTAAGAATGAATAAATCAATTGTCCTAATGAAGCTAATGGAGAGCGCATGGGCTGGAAAGGGAGGTAGAAGGGCTCCTGCAGGCCTGCTGCTGCCTTATGGGGGGGGGGGGCAGTAGCAAGCTGGCAGAGCAGCTTCTCATCTCTGGCCTCTGTTCCCTGTCTTTGAGATGGGCATGGTGACATCTGACCACTAATGACTTCTCAGGATAAAGATCATCAGAAGCACGAGGAGTTCCCTAGAAGAAAACAGCTGCATGAATTTTTAATCCTCTCTTCTCAGCTCTTGGGATCCGCAAGTAGGAGCAGAGCTGTCAATTCAGAGAACCCAGCCCCACGTTCTTGTTCACAAGCTTTCAGCTGCTCACAATCCCCCAGACCTGACCTCCAGAACAACTCCAACTGGTTGGGGGAGGGGCTGCCGTTTGTTGTGGTCGTTGTTATGACTCAAAAATTAATGGTTTGGCAAACACAGGGATCACCCTGTCGTGCTGAGGTCATGTTTACATCAAGCAAATATGTCTCCAGCTTCCTAAGCCCTTGGCAGTACTGCGGGGCAGAATGGACACCACTCCTATATAAGACTCAGGGTCCCGTGCCAAGTTCCCCATGGCTCTGAAGAGGGTCATTAATGAGTATTAATTTTGCAAGCAGAACCCCACTGGTGTCTAAATTCTTTCCATCAAAGTGGGTTTTCCAATTCCAAAGATACCGAGCCCCACCAGGCAAGGAAAAAATAAAGGGTGGAGGAATTCACAAGGGGATAGGACCCAAACCTGGATCTCCTTCATTGTTCCTGTGTTCATTCACCAAATACTTGTTGAGCACCCAGAGCCTACCAAGGACTGTGCGAGGTGGCAGGGACACACGATGGCAAAGAGCAGAAAGGTCCCTCCCTGGAGGGATTTGTAGACAAGTTAAGAAGGTGGAATTAATCAGGGCAAGGTAAAATTAAGACTCAAAAGATGGGCATAGTGGAACAAACCTGTAATCCCAGCACTCAGGAGGTTGAGGCAGGAGAATCTGGAGTTTGAGGCCAGCATGGGTACATAGCCAGACTCCGTCTCAATCGCCTGATCCCCAAGATGCCCAACTGAGAATTATAGAAGGCAGTGTAGGGAACGGAGGTGCATCAGCAAAGAGGATATGATCTGGCTGGGGTGGGGGAGACAGCGAGTGACAGAGGGAAGGGCACTCTGTCACTCTGTCTTTGAGACACTCTGGCACTCTGTCTTTGAGAAGTCACTGAGTTCTCAAAGGTCCTGCTTTAGACAAAGTGACCTATTTGAAGATAGGAAAGCAGTAAGAAGGAGGGGGAGAGAGCCACAGGATGGAGTCAGCATACACAGTGGGGTGGCAATTAAAAAAAAAAAACAGAAAATAACAAATGTCAGTTGGCAAGGATGTGGAAAAATCAGAACTCGTGTGTGCTGTGGCAGGGAATGTAGAATGGGACAGTCACTGTGGAAAAAAGTCTGGCAGTTCTTTAATGAGCTAAACACAGAGTTACTATATGACCCAGCAATTCCACTCCTAAATATATACCCAAAAGAACTGAAAACAGATAGTCAAGCAAACACTTGTGTATAAGTGTCCCTAGAGCCACTATTCACAGTAGCTCAAAGGTAGAAACAACCCGAATGCCAATCAACTAAATGTAGTCTGTCCATTCGATGGAATATTACTCAGCCATAGAAAGGAATGGATTGCTGATGCATGCCACTATGTGGATTAACCTTGAGAACATGAGGCCAAGTTAAAAAAAGATACACACAGAAAGGTCACATACTATGTGATTCCATTTATATACAATATCTGGAATAGGTAAATCCATGGAGGTAGAAAGCAGATTGGTGGTTGCCAGGAGTTGGTGGGTGACAGAATGGGAAATGAGAACTAATGGAGATGCTGCGGTTTGTTTAGGGCACTGAAAATGTTCTGTGCTAGACAGCGGTGATGGTTGCACAACAGCACGAATATATTTAATAATACTGAGTTGTACAATTTAAAATAAATTTTAAGTTATGCCTATTTTACCACAATAACAAAAGGTGGGCTAGGGAGGTAGCGGAGCCAGATAATGAAGGGCCAGGATGGTGTATTCTGAGAACAATTGAGTAGATCATCCTGGCTGATGGCGGGGGGATGGAAGGGACAGGAACAGCGCTGGGGAAACCAGAGGAAGATGGGAAACACAGTTGGCTTGGTCCACAGGGCACAGTGGTGATGGAGAGAAGGGGCGGAGTTGAATGATAAAAAAGGAGGTAAAATCAATAGGCTTGGTGAAGGATTGTATACACAATCATTCAAAAAATGTCACAGCTCTGTGCCCTAACACACACCTGTGCCATTATTAATGGAGCATGGAGGAAGAGAGTTTGTGTCTTCCAGGGGAGGCTGAAGAAGAACCTGTTTCCCCGGGACTCAATTCCCTCCGCCCACCCCGTAACTCCAAGGAGTCAGCTGAATCTCTTTATGCCTCAGTTTCTCCCTTTGTAAAATCGGGACCCTAGAACCCACTTCCTAGGTGGTCGTGTGGACGTGGACAGAGATGAGTCCACGGGGACAATAGCACCTGACTTAGCTGTCTCCCAGGATTCTTGGGAAGCCCACATGGACTGTTCATTCTCGCAGGACATCAAGCCCACAAGGCAGGCAGCCCAGGCTGCCGGGGCTGACGACGCTGCTTTGAAAAGGCAGGTCCTGGGGCAGATTCCCCAGAAGCCACCACTTTACAATCGCCTCGAGTGCCATAGGTGGGAATGAATTAAGGCCGTGACAGAAGGCGGAAGACGCCAGCAAGCAGCTAGACGAGTAACAGGGTAGCCTAGGACGCCAGCTCCCTGGCTTTCTTCTGTTCTTGCCCCGCCCGCTCCAGCGTGGGCCCCGCCCAGTCCCCGCCCCTGATGTTAGCGCAGGCTCCGCCTCCCCAACGCCCAGCACCTTAGGTCGGAGGCTCCCGCCAGCGCTGAGCATTTGGAACAGGGAGGGGAGGAGTGGGAGTGGGGGGTGCTGGGGGGGGTGTGGAAAGTGGGGTGGGGTTGGAAGTGGGCCGAGTGAGCCGTGGGGAAACGAGTCCGAGGCCCAACCCTCCGCGTCCTCCCTCTTCATTCACCCCCTGGCGAGGGCCTTGGCTTTTGCATAATGTAAGTACTTGTTCAGTGCGCGTGCTGTCTGCAGAGCGCTCGGTTTGTCTCTCCGCCCTTCAGCCGCCGGGGTGCTTCCGCCCGGTGGGGTGGGTGCTCCTCCACCGCGCCAGGGCGACCACCAGCCCCGGGAACCCAAGGGCAGAGCTGGAGCCGGGGCGGGGGCGCGGGGAGCGAAAGGCAGGCAGGCACGCGCCATATGACTGGTTGGTGCCACCAGACCTGATGCCGACTTGGATTCTGTCCTTTCCTTCCAATAAAAGGAACTTTTCCGTTGTTTTTCAAACACCCTTTACATTTCTTCTTCTTTTTTCTAATTTAAAGGGACTGACTGGGTACCATGCATCTGATTGGAGGCATCGTAGTGCAGAAGCAAAGCTAAGTCCTGCACGCGCACACACACACCATACACCATACACACTCCTCCTCCGTGGTTTTCCCGAACCCATATACTCCGATTACAACTAGCCGCGCCCTTCCTCCGCCACCCCTCCCCATCCCCCCGATCGTGGAAGGATCCCCCTCCGTGCCTTCCCCGGGGGACCTCCTGTGTTGGAGAGGGGCGAGAGGGGTCATCTAACGAAGGCCAGAAAGAACAAATTAGATAATCAGAAGAATTACAGTAATGGCTTTCGTTTTCCCCGAGCCCTCCCCGCCCAAGCTCCCCCGCCCCTTCCCGGGGCTGTCTGTCTGTCGGGAATGCTGTCTTTCCGCCCCTGCCCCTCCCCCAGGCTCCTCCCCTCCGCTCTCCTCGCTCGCGCGCTCCCTCTGTTCCTTCTCTTCTGGTGTGCTGGAACGTTCAGCGGACTATGATGAATGATCACCTGTCACGGCTTGTTTATTATAATGCAGGCAATCAATTACACATCCCCAACGCTGGCCGGCCCGCAGGAAATTTATATGCTCAGCACAAACCAATGTGAAAATGGAATCTCATTTGCCAAATGTCTTTCTCCCGGTACAGCAGGATGATTACAGTCTGTGTTTGTTTCAACAGCCGTGTACAACTGACAGTGCCATCATTTACTGCCTGGCTGGGGTCACGTTACTCTAAGGCTTTATTTATTGTGTTAGGAAGGCCAGCGCAGGGAGAGGACAAGGGTTTCTGCCTGGGATGCCACCGTGTTAAAAAGGGGGCGGGCAGCATTGTAACCTCAGCCCTGGGCCAGGCCTCCCGGCCACCTCCTGCTGCAACCCCTAGCCCAGACTCTCTGAGGCTGATCTGGGGCCACAGATATGCCCTTAGGGGCTCCCACGCGCAGCAATCAGATGGACCACAGTTCCAGTTCTGTCTCTGTGACTACTGGCTCCTTGTGTGTCAGAGACTCAACCTGCTCATCTGGAAAATGGGAGTTTTATTCCCAATTTAACAAGACTGATACCTGGGATGACAGAGGTGTTAATAAATGTTAGTTTCCACTCTAGAAAGGGGCCCTGTTGGTCGGGAGTGGTGGTGCAAGCCTGTAATCCCAGCACTTGGGAGGCAGAGGCAGGAGGATCACAGCAAGTTCGACACCAGCCTGGTCTACGTAGGGAGACCCTGTCTCAAAAAAGACCAAACAAAAAAAGGAAAGAAAAAGAAAAAAAGAAAGGAAAAGAAAAGAAAGAAAGAAAAGGGGCCTTGTTGGTTGGAAGACATGTTGGAAGACAAGTTGGAATTCATGCAGCCTTAGCACTGTGGCATCCAATCCCATCATATGTTAGAAGCTACGCAGGGCCGGGCCTGGTTAGTACTCAGATGGGAGACCGCCTGGGAACACCAGGTGCTGTAGCCTTGGGAGAAGGACCTGGCAACCCACTCTCCCCAAGAAACAATCTGCCATTGAAAACCGTAACAGAGAAGCACTAACAATACTGTTTCACCTGTTGTGCCACTGTGAGTTGGACACTGACTCGACAGCACCTAACAATAACAACAACAATTATTAAAATCTCCCCAGTCTCTTCTGAGTCTGGTATCAAGACTGTTTCTCTTCCTGCCTGGTGGATTTGGCGCTTTTGTCTTCTCTGCACCAATGCATAGTGTGACTTTGGGAAAATAAAATGGCCCCTGGCTTTGCTTCTGTTTCTGTCTTTGTAAAAACAGGCATGTGGCAATTTTGTTTTTTTCTAGCTGTGTGACCTCAGGCCGGTCAGTCCTTCCAAGTCCCAGACGCCTCCCCGAGATGGGAAGAAAATAACCGCTCAGCTGCTTCCCCTAGTCTTGATGAGACCCAAGATGTCCAGGGATGTAAAAAAGTGTCTCTCGTGCTGCAGAGGGCTGTCACTGCTTTCAGACTCCTTTCGTCAGGAGTTCTGGTTGGTCCCCAGAGGTTTTTTGTTTGCTGGTGGGTTTTTGTTGTTGGTGGTTGGTTGCTTATGTATTTATTATTTATTTTTGAGGCAGTCTCATAAGCCCTGATGGCCTTGAACTCTCTATTCGATCCCTCTGCCTCAGACTCCCAAGTGCTAGGATGGCAGGTATGTACCACCACACCCAGCTCAGACCCCAGAGTTTTGCTGTACAGACACCGACCCAAACTGGTCTCCCCCACTGCATTTGGCATCAGGTGGAAGTGAAGTAAGTAAGGAGCAGGTGGATTCTCACGTGGGTATTCAGTTGGTCCCTATCGCACTGTGTACCTCTGTATTATTTTACATGTATATTTCTTCAATGGCTCTCTGCCCTGCTAGGGTGGAAAATCCAAAAGGCACAGACAGAAGTGGATGTCCAGCACCTCTATGTCCCCACGCGCCCAGCTACTGCTTGGCACGTCCTGAGTGCTCAGTAAATATTTGTGGCTTTAATGGATGAATGAATGAATAGCTACATAACTACACTCATTACTGGGGCAACCTCTGCCATGCAGAGCGTGGGCCCTGTTGAGTAGCTATTTACATGCGTCTGTGTTTACAAACAAAACACTCCTTGCCCAGGGCAGTGCATTCACCATGTGCTCAGGCCGTGGGAGTTGGTGGTGGACTACACGTGTGGCTGCGTGGGACTCCTCCCCAGAATAACTCCCAGACCCTCTGTTCCTTATCCCCTCTGCACTCCCTAGACCACAGGCTAGCAGTACTTTCCAATCAATCAATCACCAAGATTATCTTTCCTGAACACTGGTATATGGAATACAACTCAGAATTCCACTAAAGCACCCTTAGTTAGCTGGGCACTGTGGCACACACCTGTCATCTCAGCAGCTCAAGGGGCTGAGGCAAGAGAATCACCAGTTCAAGGCCAGAGACTGCCTGCAAAATTAAAGAAGGCCTTGTTTAAAATTAAATATAATTAAATAAAAGGGAGTGCAGCTCAGTGGCAAAGCACGTGCCTCGCATGCTCAAGGCCCCGGGTACAATGGCTCCCATACTCAAAGCAAAACAAAACAAGCCACCCTGGGTTAGGGGGGGAAATGATTCAAGTTTATACTTTAAAAACAAAACATCAAGCCAGGCACAGTGGCACACACCTGTAACCCCAGCGGCTCAGGAGGCAGAAGTGGGAGGATCGCAAGTTCGAGACCAGAGGCAGTCTGTGTAACTTAGCGAGACCCTGTCTCGAAAAGTTAAAAAATGGGCTGGGGGTGCAGCTCAGTGGTCCAGCACTTGCAAAGCATGCAGGTGGGAGGCCTTGGGTTCAACCCCCAGTGCCACCAAAACCAAACCAAATCAAACCAAAACAAAACATCGAGACTGCACTTTATTTCGGTCAAGTGCTTCCAATGTGCGGAAGGGATTTCTTTCCATGAACATATTAGTTGCTATGATAATAACGACCGCCACGGTGCTAACAGAGAGCCGCGTCCCCAGCAGTCCAGGCTGGACGCAGCTGGTATTCCCTCGGCTTTCGTGCTTCACTAGTTGACTAACAGACCTTATTCCCTGGTCGAGCCCATTGCCTGCCAGCGCCAGCCTTCCCAACATGGAGAGGAAGCAGGAGAATCCCGGGGGGAACAGCCTGTGTCTGCCGCCGCATTGACGGTTGAGGCTCGGGCGGCTGGCAGACAATGGGAAATGAAACATTCGAGCGGTTGCGAAAAATTCCGTGGGAAATCCCCCCCAGCGGTATTTATGCGCGACAGCTGTGACAAGGAGAGCCAGGGCTTTGGGTTTTGAGCGTTCCTGAGCAGACCACAGTGGCCTTCCGGGATGGCAGTCCCCAAGAACAGTTCTCCCAGGCCATCTGTCTGTCGAGGGGGAGATGGGGCCACGTGCATTAAGCTGGCCAAGAGCGCCAATGGTTTATTCAAGAGATCTCCCACAAGCATACAGCCCGAACCTCTCTCCCTTCTTTCTGCTTAACTCTTCCTGTAGGTTTTTCTTGGCGATAAGAATTTGGGGGCTCCCGGCTGACCTAGCCTCATCTGAAGGACTTTTGTAACCTCGGCCACCTTCAGACTTCAGACCCTTCATATCTAATTGAAAAATCTAAAGTAGAGCTTCACAGCACTAAGCTGGTATTTCTTCTCCCTCTTCCTCCTCCTCCGCCTCCGCCTCCTCCTCTTCCTCCTCCTTTTTTTGCAGCACTGGGGGTTGAACCAGATCCTTGCACATACTTTTCAAGTGCTCAGCCACTGAGCTGCACCCTCAGCCCCTTTTCTTAGTTTTTAAATTGAGGCAGGGTCTCGCTGAGTTACACAGGCTGCCTCTGGCCTCTAACCCTCGATCCTCCTGCCTCTGCCTCCCACATCTCTGCAATTCCAGGTGTGCACCACCTTGCCTGGCTTTGCCTAGTGTTTCGTGGTTAACGTGTGGCCTGCCCCTAAGTTCTCCATCCCTGGCTGTCATGGATATTTATTTCATCTGTTACACTCCTCTGCCCTCATTTAGAGAGTAAACTGGACTAATATTAACCAATCATAGTTTTGCTTGCCATAAAACTAATAAATACTCAAAATACCACTAGAGCTAATGTCTTGTTACTGATGTGATGTGATGTGATCAGCTGAAAGGTAAGGTTTATAGATTGGATTAGAGATGCTTGGTAGATAAGAAAACAAACTTCAAAAGGTTGAATAACTTATCCTTGTATATTTGTAGTGACATTTCAGTTCAAAGTGACAAAATCCTAAGCCAGACAGAAAATGTATTGGATTATTTAACTAAAAAGCAAGGGCAGTAGAAGCTTCAGTTGCAGCTGGATCCAGGCTCTCAATTAAGGCTTCAGGAATGTGCCTGTCTCTGTTTGGTTCCATTTTTCCCTGTTGTGATTTTATGTTTAAATTGGCTCTCTCCACCTGTTTTCCATCTTCTCAGAATCAAATTCAGCCTTTCTCCTGGTTGCTTCTATAAATGTCTTCTCAGGGCTGGACTCGGGGGGCTCTGATAGACTCAGCTGCTCGATGCTGAACCAGTGACAAAGGCAAGTGGGATAGAATGGTCTGAGTGCTCAGGCTGGAGTTACTGCCAAGCCTAGCCAAACTACATGAACAGAGCAGGAAGAGCGGTTCCCCAAAGAAAATCCGGGTGCTCTTACCCAAAGGAGGAGGAAGGGACATGGGGTGTCTTGATGTGCTAAGCCCGAGTCCCACCGTCAGTAAGGGGCAGTCAGGCCTGCACAACAGCTCTGCTCTGCTCCTTCCTCATGTTGCACAGAGCACCTTGGACCCCTCCTGCTCTGTTGCATGCCCCCAGCCCTGCCACTGCTTCACAAATTCAGTCAAATTGGCATTTTTCAAAATGCACACCTTGGGAGGGGCCGGGGAGAAGCAGCCAGCGGAGGAGGAAAGGAAGAAAGCTAGAGACCTCTGGCTACGGGGCTCCCCTCACCTCTCTCGACCACCCGTCAATTCTTACATGTTTGGAGTCTCACTTCCTTTGTACACTTTTATTTAAATAAAGGGCTCCCCACCTTGTTTAGGCTTGAAAATTAGTGATTTTTCTGAAACCCTCCACCCAGCAAAATAGTGCCAAGCAAATCTGAGGAATGGCACCTCCAGATTCCCATCTTGGCCCTGAGAGGTAGAGATCTGTGGCAGAGACCTGGGTAGACCTTTCCCAGCAGAACAGCTTCCCAGAGCAGAGCTGGAAGGCGACCCTTTGCATGTTTTTGTTTGTTTGTTTGTTTGTTTCTGGTCTCTGGGTTCCCTGCATCCAGGGCAGGCGGCCACTGGGAACTCACCCTGTAGACAGGATCCTGCCAGAATGGAACAAAACGGCCAGACTTCTGCTATTCCTTCTTCCCTCTGAGCTCACATTGCCCTTCCAGAAGAGCATGAGTAAGCCACGTGCTTCTGTGTAAGGGGATGTTTACAAACAAGCGCTCCATCTTCCTCGCAGTGTCTGGAAAGCTGGCCCAGCCACACACTTCAAAGACAGTTTTCTGCTGCGCTGATCATGGCTGATCATCACAGCTAATCTCTGAGTGCCCCCGGTGTCCCCGGAGCTGTGTGCTACACGCTTGACACGTACGGTTTCATTAAGTCTTCCAACAACTCCACACGGCAGACACTATTATTATCTTCATTTTACAGGTGCAAAAAAAAAAAAAACAAAAAGCACAGAGAGATGAACACATTTGGCTGAGCTCCTCATTTAGGTTCAGACTCAGGTGATCTGAGTCAAGTGAATGAGCTCTTCAAGACTGGGGTAGGCACCTCATCTGTGCATTGGGCAAAGAAGATACAGGCTATGGCCGCTCCCTGTCCACAGACAGATGGACAGACAACATTCTCTGCTTCCTTCAAGCCCCAGCTTTCCCTTCTCAGGGGCTTTCAGCCAAGGTTGTTTTTCCTTTTCCTTCCCACCTACATGCTCTCTCACCTGACGTCTTCAACAAACACTCACAGGGGATTACAAGGTGAGAAAGACTGTATTACCTCGAGGGCCTGGCTGGTAGGGGCTCCCGGAAACACAGGTAAGTCAGGTAAGGGGAAGCACGCGGCCTTATTACTTAGCCTACCTTGCAGCAGCTTATTGAATTAGTGTGATTCTTAACGTCTTCAGCTTGGATCGCCTCCAGGCCAGCCAGCTGGTGCTTTCAGGAGGACTCAGCTCGCCTTAACTCAATTAACTAAGCCAGGCTGAGCCGGCTGAGCTAAACTCAACAAGTATTTCTTAAGCACTGAGCTGGCTGCAGGGGAAGAAAAGCAACAAAGGGCCGAGACACCGAGGTGGCCCCCCGAAGGAGCCACTAGCACTTTGAGAGGATGATACAGTACCACTACCGTATTTTCTAAATATCCACTTCATGGTTTTTGCCAGATCTGCACTGGCTGTGTGCTATTATTTCACATTTTGCTTTAAGTAAATTAGCTTCATTTTTCAAACTTAAATTATGTTTTTCTTTTGAAGTGAAGTGGGCATACCAAAAAATTAACCAATTCACAGTAGTGTACAAACACCATCTCTGCTTAGTTCTAGAACATTTCCATTTCCATCGCCCCAAAATAAAACCCCATAAGTATTACGCAGTCAACCCCTCCATATCTCTCTCCCAGCCTCTGACAACCAAAACACTGCTTTCTCTCTCTGTGGATTGTCTATTGTTGGATATTTTATACAAGTGGAATCATACAATATTTATCCTTTTGTGTCTGGCTTTCACTTAGTGCAATGTTTTTGGGGTTCATCTGTTTTGTAGTGCAGATCAGAACATCATGCCTTTTTGTAGCTGAATACATTCTGTTGCACTGATAGACACCAACTTGTTTATCCATTCATTCACTGATGGACATTTGACTTGTCTCCATCTTTTGGCTATTGTAGTGCTGCTGAATAAGTTTATTTTAAAAGACAAATTTACATCACTACTGTAAATAAGGAACTTGTGTTTTTCTAGTACATAATAAAATAGACACCGAACTACTAGAAGTAAAATTTCCACCTGTGTAGCACATAAAGTCACTCTGGGAACTCTCTGATTCAGTACTAAAAAGCCTGGGCTCTAGGAGTGCTTGGGTTTGAGTGCAAACCCTGCCTCTGCCTCCATCTGACTCAGGGCAAACATTCTGTCCTCCATGCTCAGTTTCTTCATCTATAAATTGATCACACTTATAATTCTATCCTCGTATAGGAGTTGGTTTTAAGAATTAAAATCATGAATAAATTACATAGTACTATGTTGGGCACATACATGAAAGTTGGGGTATAAGAATACAAGTCCTAAACACAATACCAGTAATAATACTAACAAATACTAACAAAGCAAATATTTGCTATGTGCTGGAAACTAGGTGAAGTACCTTCCACGTGTATTTTCATATAATCCCCATAGCAGCCTAAGAGACACAGGATATCATTACACCCATTTTGTAGATTGGAAAACAGAGGCAAAGAGAGGTAGACCCAGTAGTGTAAGGTCAAACAGCTCAGGACTTTTACTCTAAGAATATTAAATGACAGGATGAGAAGTAACTAAGAACTCATTGGAATGTAAGGGTTGTCCCTGGGCAGAGGCGATTCATTATAAGAGGACTGCCTGAGCCTTGAGGTCCAGCCTGGGCAGATCGTTGCAGACCTGGCTCTGTGGCTCTGACCTTGAGGGATTTCTCCAGCAGTGTCTCTTGATCATGTTGCTCTTTTTCAGGTTCGTGGGGGCAAGGTGACCTGAGAAATTGCCCTTGACCGTCACATCTTTTCCTTCTTTCCTTTTCTTCCTTCGTCTATCCTTCCTTCCTTCCTTCCTTCCTACCTTCACACCTTTCTCCCCTCCCCCTTCCTTTCTTTCTTCTTGACAAAGTCGTTCTATGTAGCCCAGGCTGGTCTCCAACTTGCAATCCTCCTGCCTCAGCCTCGTGTATGGTGGGATTACACATTACACGCATCCACCACCATGCCCAGGCCTTCACATCTTTCCTCATGGATGCCTTTAGCAATGGGTGGGTTTCACTTGCCCTCCCTGCACCCACCACCCCCTGGCAAGTCCAGAGTCTCTAAACCTCCCCCTCACCATGCAATCTCTTCCTATTTCCACGTTGTATCTGAGCCCTGGGGACCATCACACAGCCTCTTGCTAATTACCCATCCAAAGGTGCAAAAATCACATCTTAAGTTCACATGTGTCCATTCTGCCTCCATTGGCAGGGAGGCAGGGGCCTTCACTCAGTGTCAGTCTGCGTGGGGAATCCTGTCCCACTATGAGTGACGTTACTGTGGACGTCTTATTCGTCCCCTAGGATTGCCATGGCCAATAACATAAACTCAGGGCCTTACCCCAAGCCTTTACTGTCTTGTGGTTCTGGAGGCAAGGAGGCTGGAGTCCCGGTCTGGGTGGATGCTCACCTGGAAGGCTCAAGGCCAGTCTCCCCCCACCCACCCCCTGCTACCTCTTCCAGCTTCCGGTGTTTCTTGGTTTGTGGCTGCCAAATTTCAATCTTTGTCCCTTCTTCACATGGGTATCTGTGTGTCCTTTCCTGTTTCTCATAAGGACACTTGTCGCTGGACTTAGAGCTTACTCCCATACTGATCCTTACCTTAGTGCCATCTGCAAAGACCCCATTTCCTACTAACACAAAGTTCTGGGGTTCCAAGTGGATATGAATTTGGGACATCAATTCACTTAGGGGTCTTCAAAAGACGATCCCATAGGCAGAGAAATTTGGCCAATGCTGACAGTAACCAAGCTACCCAGATGTCTTCACTTCACGGGCAATTGATGTGTGAAGGTACCCTCAGGAGTGGATGGTTCCCAAACTTCTTCCACCCAGGGAATTATTTGCTCATGGCCCACTCTACCTCCCTGGTGTTCCTCATCATAACACTTTGGGAAACAAGCCACAATATAACATACTGCGGAATACAAAGTACATCTACAACTGTGAGGTATGCATAACAACAGAAGATGAGTTTTTGAGTAAACACACCAACCAGGAGACAACTTTGTGATTCACTCAGAAACTTGGCCTCCAGATCACTGTGGACAAGACCCAACTTGGCTGGAAGGCTGCAGTCCCTTGGGAGAGCCACACAGGCTGTGAAGCCGGCCAAGTTTGACTCTGAGAAAGAATCAGAGGCTGCAACAGCTCTGATTTCCCTGACCTCAGCTTTAGCAGCCCCAGGAATGTAACTCTTGTACTGAAAAGCAAATACATTTGGGGGTGAGGGGTGCAGCTCAGTAATAAAGCACTTGCCTAGCATGTGCAAGGCCCTGGGTTCCATCCCCAGCACAGGAAGATGGTAGGTAGGTAGGTAGGTAGGTAGGTAGGTAGATGATAGATAGATATAGATAGATTAGATAGATAGAAAGATTGATAGATAGATAGATGTCATTGTTGTTACTAGGTGCCATCAATTCGGGTCCAACTCATAGCAACCCTACGTACGATAGAACGAAACTCTCTTCCACACTATGTGGTGCCCAGCACTTTATCAGTGCTTCTCTACTATTCATAGGGATAAATAAAATAAAGACAAGTACTGTCAAGAAAATCTTACATTACATTATAGTCCTATAACTTATGCAATTCCATGATATAAATTCAGTGATAGGAATTCCTGCCTTATAACAATAGCAATGGTAATGATATAATAATGATGGAAAAGAGAGAATTAATAAATACACGTGCCAGGCAAGGTCCCCACTACCTTTCTCCTCTCACCACAGATCTAGCAGCCACTCAAATGTCTCTGCTCCCCAGTGCTTAGTAGCCCCGTGCATGAGACCAACTGAGCTAAACCCCAACTCATGGAGATACTTCTTGTTGTTAGGTGTCGAGTCGATGTCTGACTCATAGTGACCCTAAGTACAACAGGGGAAACACTATTGTCAGTGCTTCTCTCTACTCATAGGGTTTCAATGGCGGATTGATTTTTGGGAGTGGGTTGCCAGGTCCATCTCCCAAGCCTACAGCACCTGGTGTTCCCAGGTGGTCTCCCATCCAAGTCCTAACCAGGCCTGGCCCCGCTTAGCTTCCGAGATCTGATGGGATCAATGCCACACTGGCAGGGCTGCAGGCACAGCATGAGACTAGTGTTTAAATATCTGCTGTTCTCCTGTACAGAGGCTGCCTCTCTATCCCACTGTTTCAGTTACCAGTGATCAACTGGTCTGAAAATGTTAAGTGGAAAATTCCAGAAACAAAAAATTCATAAGTTTTCAATAACTTATTTTGTTATAATTATTTTATAATGAGTTGTAGTTAGTCTCTAACAGTGCCTGCTGAATAAATTAAACTTTATTATAGGCACATAGTGTGTGTATCCATAGGGAAACAACACAGTGTATATAAGGTTTGCTCCTAGCTGAGATTGCAGGCATCCACGGAGGGTCTCGGAACATAGCTCCTGGGGACATGGGGAGACTGCTGTAACATGGCCTCTAAAAGCTGCCTGACTTTTTGGTCTGGCACTAAACTGAACAATCAGCAGCCTTTTCCCACACTGGAGGGAGCGGGTGCACTGGACCGGCTGGGAGGAAGGACATCTGTCCCCATTTTTCCATCTTTGCCCAGGTTTCCGATATAATTTCTATGCATAGCCCGTGTCCTCCTCGGGAATGCCACTAGTCCTAGGCAGATTCACACTGCCCAGCCACACTTGCCTCCCGGAGGGGTCTCAACACTGCACGGAATCTAGTTCTGTCCACACAGTCAAGGCAAATATTTTCCGAAAGCCAGACTAACCTTGTGATCGGGTTCAGGAGGGTCCCAGGAGATGATGAGATTGGAGGAACATGAACTAGGCATTTCTATGTCCCCCGCCCACCAAACAAACAAAAAAGCACAGAGCAGAACCGTTGGGCCTGCTTGTGTTGCCTGAGTGGGCCGACTTGCGAGTGCTCAGCTATTGAGCAAGAATCAGTTTATCCACTTAGCCGAACGCCTGTTGAAGTTCAGAGGAGCAGGCACAGACATTTGGAAAGGCTCCGGAGCTGGGCACAGGGAGCCTGTCCTGGTTCTTGCTTAACTTTTTCCTCTGGTATAAAACCCCCTGGCAGTCACTAAATGATCCAGAGAAGCCAGAGCTCAGTGGATGAATGGCACATGAGAAAGGAACCTGCAACCAACTTAGGGACCAACTGCATGCTCAAGTCCTGACACAGTGTCATCCAAAAAAAAAAAAAAAAAGACCATACAAATTAACTGGAAAGCAATTTAAATGCATGTTCCCAAGGAACAGCAAAGATAGATCCTACAAATCCTTAATGTAAAGGAAAACTTTAAGACCAGGTACAGTAGTGTGCACCTGTAAGCCTGGCTACTCTAGAGGCCGAGACAAGAGGATCACGCGAGTCCAGGAGTTCAAACCCAGCGTGGGTAATACAGTGAGACCTTGTCTTCAAAAAACAAAACAATATTTGAACTTCTTATATCTCATCTCCATGGTTGCCGTTCCCCAAATCTCAGCCAAACTCCTCCCAATGCCCCTTTAGGCCCGGCTTCTCTCTTCCCCTTTCCTCCTCCCTTGCAGAACTAACTTGGGCTCTCCTAGGGGTATTGAGTGGCTTTGTAGACACAGGAGCTCTGAAGCTGGGTTCACATTTAGTTCTGTCACTCCCTAACTCAGCTAGGTATCTGGGCACCTGGTGAGTGCTGCGTAAATGTGACTCATGGTTGTTAGGGTTATTATTTTATTATTATATTAATCATTGTCATTGCCATTATCATCCAAATCCTTTTGGCTTCTCTAACTTTTTTTCAGTTCACCTACTTTTCCATTAACACAATAAGAAATGTGTGATAAAGCTTCCATAAGAAATTACCACAAACGTGGGGACATAAGAGAACAGAAATCTATTCCTCCCAGTTCTGGAGAACAGAAGTTGAAAGTTGAGGAGGTATCAAGGCTGAGCTCCTGGGCCTCTATGGAAGCTTCCATCAACACCTCTTCCAGTCTCTGATGGCTACCCGCATTCCCAGGCTTGTGGCCCCATCGCTCTGCTCTGCTCCCTGCCTCTGTCCTCCCATAACCTTTCTCTGTGCATTTTTTTTTTTCAGTGCTGGGGATGGAACTGAGGGCTCCACACATGCTAGGCAAGCACTCTACCACTGAGCCACACCCTCAGCTCCCTCTGTGTGTCTCTCATAATGACACCTGTCAGTGGACTTAGGGTCCAGCCAGAAGATGCAGGATGATCTCATTTGGAGGCCCTAAACTTAATCAGATCTGCAAAGACCCTTTTCCCACATAAGATCACATTCACAAGTTCCCAGGGGGCAGGACATGGACTCATCTTTCCCAGGGACCACCTTTCAACCTGCTACTAAATGACACTGGCTCTTCCTTCTCGCAGGTAGCAGGTGGGGGCCGAAGGCTGCACGCTCCTATGATTTCCTTTACCCTTGTCACCATGAATAAATCAAGTCAGCAGCCAGCATCAGGTATGTGGGAATGCGGAAGGAAAGGGGGCAGATGGCAGAAAGGCCCGTGGACTTCTCCTTTTCCCTGACATTTGGGACTCTCTTTAAATGGTGCGGTTTGCAGCCACAGAAGCTGACTGTAGGACGGGGTCTGGCCCGAGGAAACCAGTGCAGAGGCAGACACATCCTGTGGACACTGGGGAGCCAGCATCTTCCATCTCCACCCAAGGGGACAGGGGCATGCAGGTGGCTGGGGGCTGGGGTGCGGACCCCGGGCTGGTTAGTTATTGATGTCCTGTGTTTCTTTCTCCCTACCTCTCCCTCTCCTTCCCTCTCACTCTCCCTTCCTCTTTCTCTCTCCCTCTCTGTCTCCCTCCCTCTCCCTCTCTCCCTCTCTCTCTCCCCCTTTGACACAGAGTCTTACTCTGTAGCCCAGGCCATCCTAGAACTCACGACCCTCCTGCCTCAGCCTTCTAATTACTGGGATTCCAGGTATGCACCCCCATGCCCGGCTTTGATGACCAGGGTGACATCCCACAGAAGGAACACAGCGGGCAGTGACTTCACCAGACCCAAACTGCCAGGCTGTGGGCTCCTGTGTCTCTCCCTCTAGACCTACTTTTGGTATGTGTTCATAGACCGTACACACCAAAGACCTTGGAATTTGAGAGGCAATCGCTAAGGATGATCGATGTGGGCTGGAAATGAGCGTGCCCAGGATAGCCATGCTCTGTGCATGTGTCCGGGCTTGTGTGTATGTGGGTGTGCACACGCGGGCTCTGCTGTGTGTCTACAAGACAGATGTCTGCAGACCTGCCCTCTAGTGACCTCGCCAGTGTCTATGGGCTGGTCTGGCTGGATCAGCTAAGGGGCCAATGGATGACAACTGACAGGCCAGTCTCAAAATAATTGCCTTCCTGGGCACTCCCCATCGGTGCCCTCCTTGCCCTTCACAGCCTGGTCCATCCCACCTTCCCCTCGAGCCCTCAGTGGGCCACTCTTTGGACCTATCCCAGGCACAGCAGGCAGGTTTCATCTGAAGCCCCCACTCGGATGGAACTGGCAGGGGCTACCTGGAGTCCCATGTCGTCAGGGACACCAAGGACGCATGTGGTTTGCAATGGAGGGTGCTGAACCCATCTCCTGGGGCCACTGCAACAAAATTCCCCAGATGTGCACGGCCTGAAACAGCATTCATTCATTCTTTCCCAGTTCTAGGGGCCAGGAGTCTGAGATACAGGGGTGGACAGGCTGTGCTCCCTCCAAAGTCACTAGGGGAGGACCCTGCCTCACGTGGAAGAGCATCTGACATCCTCAGGAGTTCCATGGCTCGTGGCTACAGCCCTCCAGCCTCTGCCCCCATCTTCACACAGGCACCTTGCCTATGTGATGCGTGGCTGGCTCCTCCAGGCTTGACATAATCATTGCTATCTTGAAACAGACAATGACCTAGACCTTGGCCCCCGTCATGCCAATGCAATAAGCAAAGCTAGGCAGCAGGGAGTCAGGCCTGGTGATGGTAATGGGGTGACCATTCCCTGTCGGAGGGAAGCAGGGAAGGAGGCTTACAAGGCCCTCAGGAGACCTCCCAGAAGACCCCCCTGAAGTGCCAACAGCCACTCGTTCCTGTCCCAGTTGCACGTGCTGCTAAGTTGTGTAAGAGGTGAGTGATTGGTTGAGGCTGGGGCCCTTCAGTGTTGCTGCCCGGGTCACCCACACTCCTGGAAGTAAACCCAACACACTCACTGGTTTGCCAGGTTGGACCCAATGAAGTCCTTCCTCTGGTCTGTCTGCACCCTGTCTGGGGTGAACGTATGCACCCTATGTCTCCCTCAACACTGTGTTCAACCCTCCTCTTTACAAGGACAGCAGTCACTGAATTGGGGCCCATCCTCATGACCCCATCTGATTACACATGCAAAGACCGCATTCACAGGCTTTGAGGGTTGGGTCTTCACATGTCCTTGGAGGAAATAGAATTAAACCCCCAACAGATGCCCTGAATGATTAGGGATATCCATCATGGTGAGGGGCTGGTAGAGTGCTGCTCTGCACTCTCTGAGGTCTTGGGTTCAATCCCCAGCACCGCAAAAAATGGGAGAAGGACATGGCAGCCCACTCCTGAAACAATCTCAAAACAATCAGCCATCAGAAACCCTATGAGGGTTGCTATGTGTCAGACACAACTCGACGGAACCTAACACACACACGCGCGCGAGCGCGCATCATGGGTGAGGGAAGGAAAAAGCCACCTGTTGGCTAAATCTGCCTTAGTGCATGCGTTCTTTCATTCTTTCTTTGTTTCTTTGTTTGTTTGTTTGTTTCTTTCTTTCTTTTTTCAGAGAGAGTCTATGTAGCCCAGGCTGGCCTCAAGCTCATAATCCTCCTGCCTCAGCCTCCCAAGTGCTAGGATGCAGGTGCATCCCACCATACCCAGCTTGATTTTGGTTTTTTGAGACAGGGTCTTGCCCTATAGCCCAGAGAATCCATTTAATTTTCGTATTATTTAGTTGAAGATGAGCACAGGCTGCCATGCTACTGACTATCTATGAATTGACAGTTCAATCTATCTGTTTACTCCCTATCCATCTATGATCTGACATGTATCCATACCAATCTGCTGTCTTAGGTGGATAAGAAGTTCTGTGAGGGCCGAGATGATAGCTTAAAGCCCTGTATTTCCCCATCCTCTATTCCACATATTCATCTTCAACATTTGGATTCTGAAAGTAGGTCAAGAAAAGGGGAACCCACACCTCTAAGGGCTTCTGGGGACCAAGGTGGGTGCTCCCCAGAGGGCTGGACCCCCCGGCGTGCTTGCCTGCACGTGGTCTTCCTGGCTCAGCTGTGCTCTCAGCAGATCTCTGCTACCAAATCGTACATGTAGACTGGGGTTTCTCCCTCTAATAGGACAGCCCCATAATTGTTCAGCGAGATTACAATGTCAAGCTCATCCATCAAGCTCTCCTCTAAGTGGTTTGGCTTTCCTAATGGAACACGGGGTCCTAAACAAGAAGGGAAGCATCATAATGGGAGGTTTATGTAGGCTGGTTTCTAGCTGTGAGCTATGGACCTGAAATGATAGTTAAATCGATGCAGAGGCACTAAGATACAGCCTGTGAATCTGGGCATCCGTAAAACCCAATTATTGACAGCCCCAAGTGAATGCATGGCGGGCTGGTTCTCCCAGCCTTGATTGGGTCATATTCTCCTCTCCCCTCCTCCCTTCCTCCTTCCCTCCCTGCCTCTCTCTTCTCCCACCCCCAGGAGAAGCCCAAGAGAAATGGAAATTTGACGGCCAGCTGATAATTTTCAGTCTACATGATAGACCGCCCCTTAACAAGACTCAACTTCCAGTGCCCCTCTTCACTCTTTGGGTCTCGTGGGGAGGCACCAGCTCTCCGTGGTACGCCCCCGCATGGAGAGAGCAACTCCTCCCTGCTGCCTGTCCCATGTTTGCCAGGAGACTGAGGGGCGGGAAGCCTGTCGTCCTCCCCGCTGCCTCTCACGGTCTCACTGTGTGGCTGTGGCAGGTGACTCACCCCGGATCCTTTGCCGCCTCGTGGGTTGTGATCCACCTGCATGACTGGCTCCTCTTGCTCCAAGGTAAACGAGACAATCCGCTGCAGCTTCAGGGCCCCCAGCCTGGAGCCAGGGAAAGGAAATGGGGAGCCATTGCCTTCCTTTCTGCTGCATGGGTGGGATTTTTAAATAATGGCAAGAATGGATGGAGTTACACAATTTCTGCCTAGAGACCCTTGAGGTACTCTGGGGGAATCCATCTGTTGCTGCCCCCATCTGTGGAGGGCAGATCGGCATGCCCATCTCTCAACAAGAAAACCTCGAGGGGGGCTGGCCTCAGAGAGAGCCACAGTGCTCTCCTCACCAAGTCACAGACCTCAGAGGGACACTGAGCTCTGAAACAACGAGCCAGCCACACCGCGGGCCATCCCTTCCTCCCTCCATTCCAGTGAGACCCGCCTCCTCTATTTCCTCAAAGGCTCCAGGAGCTTTCCACCTCAGACTGTGCACCTGCTCTTCCCTGAGTGGGGGCTCTGCCTGCATGTGCTTCCTCCTGCCAACCCCTCCTGAGCCCCCAAGCCCCTGCCTCAGGTCAACACCACCTGTGGACCCGGGATGTCAGGTCCTCTCCTTACTGTGTGTTCACAGGCCCTGCGTTTTTCATTCAAGCGCAAAGCTTATCACACCTCCAACTAATTATCAGTTTAATGTCTGTCTTCCCCTCGCCAATGATGAGCTCCAAGAATAAAACTTGTTTGTCTTTTTTTATTACTATGACCCCGGTACCAACGTGTTGTTATTATTGTTAGACACCATCAAGTCGGTGTCCAACTCATAGCAACCCTACATACTACAGGAGAAACAGTATTGTCAATGCTTTTCTGCTATTCATAGGGTTTCCAATGGCAGATTGTTTTTTGGGAGTGGGTTGCCAGGTCCTTCTCCCAAGCCTACAGCACCTGGTATTCCCAGGTGGTCTCCCATCCAAGTACTAACCAGGCCCGACCCTGCTTAGTTTCCGAGATCTGATGGGATCGGATGCCAGAGTGATATGGCTACAGGTTAGTACTAAGATAAAGATCTGTAAAATAAGTAGCTAGCTAGATAATGGATGGATGGACAGGCAGATGGATTCGTGGATAGGATGACAGAAAGATGGATAGATAGATGGATGGGAGAGTTGATAGATAGATGAATGGACTGATGAATGGACAGGTAGATGAATGGATGGAAGGGTAAATGATGGAATGAATGTATGGATGGGTGGGCAGATGGATGGATGGATGGATGGATGGATGGATGGATGGATAATGGGTAAATAAATGGATAGATGGATAGTTGAGCACATGAATGATGGTGGATAGATGGACAGAAGGATGGATGATGGACAGATGGAAGGATAGGCAAATGAATGAATGGATAGATAGATAGTAGATGGATGGGGGGTAGAAGGTGGATTGATGGATGGTGGCTGGAAGGATCATGGATAGATGGTTGGATAGGTGGATGAAGGGATAAAGGGCTGGGGGCTGGATGATGGATGGATATAGTATTTATAAGCATGAACCAAATTGCCAATTCTGATTATTGAGTGAAAATTCTAAGAAAGCTCTAAGTTCCAAATATTCAGAGAAATTCATGGCAGTGGGTTCACGCCCTGAGTCTCTGGGTGGAACCCTTCTCTGTCTTTTCCTAGCATCCAATGGTGGCCATCTGTCCCTGGCCTTCCTTAGCTTGCAGTCTTGTCCCTCCAGTCTCTGGCCCATCCTCACCTGGCCCTCTCTCAGTGTGCCTCTATCGTCACATTGTTTCTCCCTTTATAAGACACAAGTCACGTTGACCTCTCTACTCCAGTCTGACCTCATCTTAATTAATTACATCTGCCATGACTCTATTTCCAAACAAGGTCACATACTTCAGTATCTTGTGCAGGGACACAATTCAATCATGACAATCTGTCACACAGCAGCCCCCCTCCCAGGTGTGTATCATAGAGAAACTCCTGCACAGGATCATAAGGAAACAAGCGTAAGGAGGTTAGTGGTGACCAAGGAGCCAGAGGTGACCTACATATCCATGACTAGATGAAATGGATGAACCAGATATGATATAAGCAGTTAATGGAATCATATGCAACAGAATGGATGCATAGCACATCAGATTTGTATATATTGCCAAGGATAGACCGTAAGAGGAAGAAGGACCCTGCAGCCTACTCCAGAAACAATCAGCCATTGAAACCCTATGAATAGCAGAGAAGCACTGATGATAGTGTTTCGCCTGTTGTACATAGGGTCGCTATGAGTCGGACACCGACTCGACAGCAACTAACAATAACAGATCTTAAGAACTTAGTGTGAAATTAAAAAAAGATGGAACTAGGTGGCCACTGATGCCACACAGCCATTGACATACCTTTCAAATACATGCTTTATGTTTCATAAGCACTGGAAAGTAGGTTGGAAGAATTTATTTTGAAGACACTGGAGTTGCTACTTGTAGGAGGCAGCAAGAAGCAGTAACAGTAGACACAGGCAAAAAATAATACACAGAGGCGCAAGAAGAATCTGGAACAGACAAGTGGTGAGTGCGTGGCATAAACAGAGAAGGAGGAGTCTACAAATGTGCACAAGTGTGGAATCGGGATTTTGCAAAGAGGGGAGGAATCGGAAAAGATGTTAACTACTGCCCATCGCATGGCAGGCTTGGAGGAGGCCGCGCCCTAGAGTGAGCGCACCAAGGACACTCTGTCGGCTCTGGAGCATCAGGGAAGAGTTTGCTTAGGAAAATGGCGCTGCAGCTGAGACCCAGGGAAGAGCTGGGGCTGTGCGGGTGAGCGAACAGTTAGATGAAGAGAAAGACCCAGCAGAAGGACCAGCAGGTCCACGAGCCAGAAGAGACTCCCAGGCTGGGTCTAGGGAGAAGGGCACAGTCCCCATACCACCCCTAAGGAAGGAGAAGGGACAGAGGTGGCAGGATCCAGGTGCATATGTGTACAGGACCCAGGCACGTATTAAAAACTTCCACAAAGAATTATAGGCCTTCCTCTATTCTGGAAACCCAGGAGCCCCAAGTCTATCTTTCTAGCCTTTCTTTTGAAGATGTGGGGTGCTGGCTGCTTCTTCCTGATTATTGGTGGTGGGGCTGTCTTGGGCATTGTAGGATGATGCACCCCAGCCTCTACCCGCCAGACACTAATAGCACCCGTTCTCACCCTCAATTGTAACAATCAAAAATGTCTCCAGGCTGGGTATGGTGGCGGTGGCACAGCCTGTAATCCCAGTGACTTGAGAGGCAGGGGCAGGAGCACTGCCAAGTTTGAGGTCAGAGGCAGCGTGCATAACTTAGCAAGATCCTGTCTCAAGACAAAAAGAAATTAAAAGGAGGCTGAGGATGCAGCTCAGTGGTAGAGCACTTGAAAAGTATGTGGAGGGCCTGAGCTCAGCTGCCCAGTATTGAAAGAAAGATAAAAAAAAGCCTCCAGATATTGCCAAATATTTCCCAGGGGACAAAATCACTCTATTTGAGAATCACTGTCTTAGAATTTAATATGCATTTTTTCCAGTGCTGGGGATGGAACCCAGAGCCTCACACATGCAGTACAAGCTCTCTGCCACTGAGCTACACCCCTAGTGCCTGAAATGCAATTTTTATTTATTTATTTATTTATTTATTTATTTTTGCGGTACTGGGGTTGAACTCAGGGCCTCGCGCTTGCATGCTTTGCAAGTGGTGGACCACTGAGCTGTACCCTCAGCCGTTTTTTTTTTTTTTTTTTTTTTTTTTTTTTTTTTTTGTATAATACGGTTCTGAGGCCCAAGCAGCTACCTCGCTGGTGGCCAACTGAAAGAGCAGGGTTGGTGGCAATGGGTGTAAGTAGCTGTGCTGTGACAATTTGCGGAGACTTGTGGCACTAAGGGCCAAGTGATTTTCACATCAGTTTTCACCTCTGCACTAACTTTAGAATCTAGTACCCGCATATGCTGCACCAACTCAAAGTTGGTGCTGAGTTATAATTTCAGCCCACAGAGAAATAACAAAACGGAGATCATGGGGAGGAAGCTACCTGCCAAGGTCTCCGAGCTACTGAGTGAAGAGGCAGTTTGGCCCTCACCTGTTTTACTCTCAAGCCCCTTCCTTCCTCCTTTTTCCTCTATTTTGTCTCTCTGTTTGTAAGAAGGGCCTCAGGGGAGCCAGCATGCCAGAAAATAAGGAGCCTCCCCAGACTCCTACTACTAGACATGTGCTAAGAAGTCACCTGCCTGCCTTTTTGTTCTCGATGAGGCCACAGGTAAATTCTGATTCAAAAAGGTATTTGTTGGGCAATGTGTCCATAGGACTCTTCTAGCTACAAGAGACTGAACCCTAACTCAGACTTACACCCAAAAGGGAATACGTTCACTCATGGAAGAGGCAAGTCAGGAGGATAGGACTTCAGGCATGGCTGGATCAAGGAGCTCCAATGGGATCAGGACAGAGTCTCTCCATTTTCGTTTTCTTCTGTGGTGGCTTCATTTCCAGGCTAACTCTTCCCTCCATGATATAAAGAGCCTCACAAAGAGCAGCACCAAGTTTAAAACTCGACTCTTGGAAACAAAGAAAGATTCCCTCCCTCCTAAGAGTTCCTGAAGTCGACTTAGATTGTCCCAGCTTGAGTCCCGTGGATATCCAGAAACTAATTACTATGGAAGGAGTGCATGAGGTTCTCTGTGGTCAGGCCTGGACCATCTGCCCATCCCCAGAGTTTGGGAGTAAGGTGAGCTGCAGATCTTACAGAGAAGGGTGGGAGGCAGAGTGGGGTGCTGTGACCAGATGACAAGGGGTTAGGCGTGGGCAGGTAAAACAGAGGCCACTAGACACTATCATGTTGTTGTTGTTGTTGGTAGGTGCCATGGAGTCAGTATCCAACTTATAGTGACCCTGTGTACAACAGGTGAAACACTATTGTCAGTGCTTCTCTGTTATTCATAAGCTTTTCAATGGTGGACTGATTTTTGGGAGTGGGTTGCCAGGTCCTTCTCCCAAGCCTACAGCAGCTGGTGTTCCCAGGCAGTCTCCCATCCAAGGCCTAACCAAACCCGACCCTGCTTAGCTTCTGAGATCTGATGGGATCGGATGCCACAGGGCTACGGCTGCAGGCAGACACTATCATCACCCACCAAAAACTGGGAAACTGGGCTGCATGTGTCCAGGATGTGTCATTTAATCCTCATGAAAACGCCATATCATTTCTGCCCTCTCACAGGTAAGGAACTGAGAGGCTCAGAGAGTTCAATGTCACCACCAGCCCCTCACCCCTGGGCAAATGGCACTCCTCACTCAGAGGCACCAGCCCTTAGGCAGAGACTGGAACCCAGATCTGTCCAATCTGAAGTCCACTGCTTGTCCCCCATCCCACGGGGCCTTCTCAGTGCTTTGTTCCAGTCTTTTAACTTCAAGCTCAGTCAGCGAGTTCTTTATTTCCACAAACGGTGCCATAAAACTAATGGTTTGGGGAACCATGGGCCTGCCCACATCACCCTCACCTATCCCATGCTCTGCCTTCCAAAAAAACTGCATTCGAAATTCCAGGAGCCAAAGCCCATCTGGCAATTTTTACCACCGCCATCTTGTTTCAGGACAGCAAAAAAAAAAAAAAAAAAAAAAAAAAAGAAAAAGAAAAAAAAGAAATGCACACCCTGAGCCTGAGTGCCTCTGGGCTTCGATAAGACTGGAGCCAGGTACCGCCTCCAAAAGTCCCTCGCAAGGAACAGTTACCGACCTCGGGGAGGGGTGGGGGGGAAAGCTGGGAAGCCGGAGTTGTAACTGGGGGCCTGGCTCTGCTTGGTCAATAAGCAGCTGCGGAGGATGCGTAGGACGAGGCTAAATTTATTTGTTCCTTTCTTTCTGGGAACCGCAGCACCGCAGCTGTCTCGTTGCTGTGCCCGGGAGCCTGGGGCAGGCTCTGGCTTGCACAGACTTTGGCTGCCGGGCCTGAGGCTTCTTTTCCGTGTTGTGCCCTCGCTGCTCCAGGACTTCCAGCGCCTCTGCGCAGGTCACGGTGAGAATCCCGGGCCAGGGGGTGGACATGCGTGGCTGCGCCCCAGCCCCCGGTGAAATCATGACCTTTTAAATGCATGCAAGTGCGCAGCGGGCCTACAGAGGCCTGGGGATGGCAGCTAGCGGAAGGCCACACCCTGGAAACCACAGAGGGCCCCTGTGGCCTCTGCTTTCACTGTGCAGACCTGTGGGAAACTTGCAAGGCGGGCAGCTTCCCAGGGCAGAGCCCTTTCCAGAATCATCTGTTTGCACAGAGCTCAGCCGAGAGCCATCTTCAGCCAGCTCTGGAGCAGACGGGTCGGAGAGGGTTTTTAAACTTGCTTTGTGCGACTTTCAAAGGTGCCCACGGGGAGGGAAGGGGAGGGAGGAGGGGCGGGAAGAAATGGCTTCTTTATTTGCAGCCCCGCTTGAATGGGTTCTTGACAGTTAGAGCTCCAGTTCTGCTGAGTCAGAAGAATCCCTCAGCTGCTAGCCGGAAACACAGCTGTTCGGCGAAAATAACCACAGAGCCCAGCGCGGTGCACCTTCCAGAAAAGAGGGCAGAAAATCTCAAAACAAAAGAGAAAAATACGAAGCAATAGAAGAGACGCTGTCAAGAAAAGGAAGGGGAGGGGGAGGAAAGAAGTAAGAGAAAAAGAGCAGGAGAGAAGAGAAGAGTCCATCAGGGCCCAGTAGCACATCCCAGCCTCTGGCCCTCTCTAGGTCTTTCATGATTTGCTTACAGGCCAACGACCACTCAGAAATGAAGAAAAGTTGGGCTGCTTTTCCACTGTTGTGGGTATAATAGCGCTCCCCCCCAAAAAAGAAAATTTAAAATAAGATATGCTCATGTCCTAATCCCCCACGTGTCTGTCAGCTTGTCATGCTGTGCATGTTGCTGTGATGCTAAAAGCTATGCCACAGGTATTTCAGATACCAGCAGGGCCACCTATGGTGGACAGGTTTCAGCTGAGCTTCCAGACTAAGACAGACTAGGGAGAAGGACCTGGCAGCCCACTCCTGAATCGATTAGCTATTGAGAACCCTATGAATAGCAGAGAAGCACTGTCAGATAACAGTGCTGGAAAATGAGGCCCCCAGGCTGGGTGGTCTTCAAGAACAACTGGGGAAGAGTTGCCTCTTCAAAGTAGTTGTTGTTGTTGTTGTTAGGTGCCGTCGAGTGGGTATCCGACTCATAGCGACCCTCTGTACAACAGGGGAAACACTATTGTCAGTGCTTTTCTGCTGTGCATAGGGTTTTCAATGGCAGATTGATTTTTGGAAGGGGGTTGCCAGGTCCTTCTCCCAAGCCTACAGCTTCTGGTGTTCCCAGGCGGTCTCCCATTCAGGTACTAACCAGGCCCGACCCTGCTTAGCTTCCGAGATCTGACGGGATCGGATGCCACAGGGCTATGGTTGCAGGCCTTCAAAGTAGAGCTGACCTCAATGACGGAAATGGATAAAGGCCCTGGACCTCTTTTTGCTGATGTGGCGCAACTCAAAATGAAAAGAAACACAGTGACTGCAACAATGGGCTCAAACACAAAAAGACTGTGTGCATGGCACAGTGTTGGGGAGTGTTTCATCTTGTACTTAAGATCGTTATGAATCGGACCTAACATGACAGTACCTACCTCAACACATGTCCTAACACCCTAGAACCTGTGAATGTGACCTTATTTGGAAAACAGGCCCTTGCAGATGTATGTTAGTTTATAGATCATAGATGGCGTTGGCTCACCTGGGTGGGCCCTAAATGCAGTGATAGGTGTCCTTAAAAGAGTGAAGTGAAAGGTGGTCAGGCACACAGAGGGGAGGCCAAGGGGAAGACAGAGATTGGAGCAACACAGCGACAAGTCAAGATGACCAAGGACTTGCTATTCTATAGGAAACTAACAGAGTTACCCTTGGGTCTAGGTGCAGGGTCCTCCTCCTGGCCACCTCTTTCCCTGGCCCAGCTTGGAGACATTCACAGCATGGTGTTGGCATGGATGCTGGGGTTCCCTTTCCCCCGGCTTTAGTCGTTATCAGCAAGCAGGATGGTCCGCTGAGGACTACGGGGACAAGGGAGGATTCTGGATCCCTGGCTGGAGATAAGTCTCCACCACAGGCCACATAGGTGACCTCATAAGCCAGCTACCACCCATCGAGACAGGTAAGGGTGGGGCCTCATGAAACAGGCTATGGGTTTGGACCTTGGCTCTGCCACTTACCAGCTGTATGGCCTGAAGTAAGGTATTTAAGCTGCCTGGTCCCCAGTTTCCTATCTTCACAATGGGAATAATAAGAAGGTCTCCCTTATAGAGTTGTAAGGATCAAGCTGTCCTTGGATGACGATGTACTTGATAGCTCTTGTTGTCCACTGCCTTATATGACTATAGTAAATATGCATTGCTTTTGTGTGTTCAGCATCTATGAACATTATCTTTTGCCAGAAGACTCTCTCGCTTCCTGGTTCCAGGCGAAGATTTGCAATCCAGACCTGGCCAATCAGAGTCAGGGCTTCTTAGTTCCGGGAAGGGCGTGTGATCGAAAATGACTTCATCAGAGGGAGTGGTTGTTGAAATCACTGGGGAAAGGAAGTTCATTTTATTTTTGCTTTGTTATAGGGTGGGTTATGACCTGGAGCTGCCAGGAAAGAGACTGCCTGAGGATGATGTCAAAAACCCCAGAAAACAGAGATAAGGGGTAGAAGGAGGTTCCCACAACATTGCTTGAGTCCCTGGAGCCAGCAGTACCTGAAACCTTCTGTATCTGTTCCTTCTCGGCTCCATGAGGCAATACATATTCTTAGGCTTATGATAGTTTGAGGTGGTCACTTGTAAACAAAGGCACTGGCATCCTGACTCATAGAACATCCTCTAACATCTCAGCAACTCAAGAAGGTGGGCATCTTTTTATTCCCATTTTATAAGGAGATACTGAGATTTTGAGGAATATAATCCCTTATATACAATTGCCCTAAATTGAGTATCCCTTATGCAAAATGGTTGGGACCAAGAGTGCTGCAGATTTGGGTTGTTTTTGAATTTAGGAATGTTTGTGTAGATTTTACCAGTTGAGGATTCCTTTCCCAGAAATCTGAAATCTGTTCCAAAATCTGCAACTTTTTGAGGGTCATGTCAGTGCTCAGAAAGTTTCAGGTTTTGAAGCATTTCAGATTTCAGATTAAGGATGCTCAACCTTTGGTAAATCCAGGGCTGTGATCCGGTCTGCTTAGCCCTGGGAAGGTCGACTGAGGATTTAGTTATTGCATGCCTAGAAAAGGTACATAAATCTCAAGGCCTTAGGTGACTCCTCTATCCAAGAAAAAAGTTGGTATGTTTTTAAACCTTTAAATATATATCTGAGCACAAAAGTAATTGTGACGATTAACCGTGTGGTTCGTAACTAACAAATGTTAGCGTTTTGTAGTGCTTGCTTCAGAGACAAAATGGTATCTGAAATGTCAGAGAGTTGCTTGTTTCTAGCTCTTGAGTCTAGATTCTGAATTGCGAGGGGAGTCTGACTGTGAACAACTTGAATAAATTTTAAAAAATGAGAATACTAAAGTCTTTTATGTTTTCTCATATATTTATGATTTCTGGCATTCTTCATTTCTTTTGTAGGTTGGAGTTTCCATCTGGTATCATCTTTCCTCTGCCTGAAAAAGAACTTCTTTTAATATTTCATATTGTGCAGGTCTGCTGGGAACAAGTTCCACCATTTTTTGTTTGTCTCTGAAATAGTTTTTTCACTTTTATTTTGCAAGTCTGTTTTCATCAAACGTAGACTCTTGGTTGACAATTTGGTTTTTGTTTTTCAGTGCACTGCATTAGAGAGGTCATTCCGTTGTCTCTTAGGTTGCATTGTTTCTAAGGAGAAATCAGTGATAATTCTTACCTTTGTTCTTTTTAAGGTATCTTTCGACCTTGGCTGCTTTTTAATATTTTCCCTGTATTGTTAGTTTTAAGAAACTTGATTATGATGGGCCTTGGTGTTCTGTGTGTGTGTGTGTGTGTGTGTGTGTGTGTGTGTGTGTGTGTGTTACTAAGGTGTTAAACCCAGGGCCTCCTCATGCATACTTTACAAGTGTTCTACCACTGAGCTGCACTCTCAGGCCTCCCATTCTTTTGAATAATTTTCTATTTTGAGACAGGGTCTTGCTAAGTTACACAGGCTTCCTCTGGCCTCAAACTTGCGACGATCCTCCTGCCTCTACCTCCTACATTGCTGAGATTACAGGTGTAAGCCACCATGCCTGACCTTGATGTTCTTTTCTTGGTGTCCATCCTGCCTGAGATTTGTTGAATTGCTTGGATCTTCAGCTTTATTGTTTTTATTGTCAAATTTAGAACATTTTCAGCCATTGCCATTTCTGGTTTTGTTTGCGTTTGGCCCAGGGTCTTCTGTTGTTTATTTCTTTATTATGGTATCTCCTGCCTCTCCTATTGGGCCTCCAATTACATGTTGGAGAAGCTAACTAATATTGTTGAATAGA
>VMDO01000868.1:204085-248953 GCA_007922755.1 Pedetes capensis
TATTTTTTTTTTTTTTTTTTTTTTTTTTTTTTTTTTCTCATATCTTCCAGTTTTCACTATGGTCATGTTCTTCTTTACACTTTGGACCTTATTTGTAAACGCCATCTTGAAGGCCATGTCTGTTAGCATCATTTGTCATTATTTGGAATCTGTTTGTGTTGACTGATAATTCTCTTGATAGAAAATCACATTTCCATGCTTCCTCAAATGTTTAGTCATTTTTTATTGGGTGCTAGACATTTTACATGCTGTGCCGTTGAATACCAGGTTTTGCTATTTCCCGCTGAAGTTTATTTTGGCAGGCACTTAAGTACAAGTATTGTACTTAACTGATCAATGAGTATTGATCAGGGTGACTTTCTGAGGCTTCTTTATAGGCTTTGTTGTGTGAGACTTAGAGAAGTCTTCTTTCCAAGGCTGGTTTAACCCAGCCATGAGGGTATGGCCTCAGTGTGGTCTCTAATGAATGCCTTGGCTGTTCAACAAATCATTCCCATGCTCACTTGCTAAAACTTGACTGTCCCCAGACCTGTGAGCACTCCTGAAATTATTCCATTTGCACCTCCCTGGTAGCTGTTCTTTGCCAGCCTTGAAGGATTTCACCCAGTGCCTGAGCAGCTTGGTATTCAGCCAATGACTCAGATGGTCCCCTGTTCAGATTTATGGCCCTGTTTATCCATGAAACACCTCACAAATTTCAGCCTCTCAACCTCCACCTATAACAATCTGTCCCCTCAATTTAGAGGGGCCACCATGCTCTGCCTGGGAGTCTTCCCCTATGCCACAGCCTCCACAGTTCTTCCAGGCAGAAAGCCAGGGGACCCCAGGGCTCACTTCATTAGCTTCCCTCTTGCAGGACTCACAGTCCTGCTCTGCCATTGCCCAAGGGCTGAAAACAGTTGTTTGATGAACTTCCTCCAGCTTCCTAGTTGTGTTCGTCTGGGAAACAACTCGGGGTGGGGCGGAGGAGGACAGTTACTTCACTGTGGCCATAGGTATAGTATGACTGAAAAAGAAAGAAGAAAGAAAAAGAGAGGGAGAGAGGGAGGGAGGGAGGGAAGGAAAGGGAAAGGAAGGGAAGGGAAGGACGGAAGGAAGGAAGGACGGACAAGAAAGACAGACAGGCAGACAGACGAAGGAAGGAAAGAAGTAAGGAAGGGAGAGAAAGAAAGAAGAGAGAAAGAAAAGAAGAAGGAAGGAAGAGAGGGAGGTAGAGGAAAGAAAGGAGGGAGGAGAAAGGAAAGAAGGATGAAAGGAAAGGAAGAGAGAGAGGAAGAAAGAAAGAAAGAAAGAAAGAGCGAGCGTGCGTGCTGGAAGGGCCTAGCAGGATTTCACAAGCTAGGAGTAAGAGACAAAAGACAATCTCCAACAGGCAGCTCTGGAGGCCCAGGAGAACCGAGAGCTGGTCTCTTCCGGGCTTTGACACCTAGATACGTTAGCCCCAAGCCTATGGAGTCCCTCAGATTTCTGGGAGGAGCTGTGGGATGGAGTGGCAACCCCGAGCACCCTGGTTAATGATACCACCAAGGCGATGTGCAGTGTGGAGGGGAGGCCCTCACGATAGGCCGGGGGCTCTTTCCAGAAGAAAGGAGCCTGACTGAGGGCGTCAGACAGGAGCAACAGGCCTGCTACAGAGCGCTTGTCACAGCACAAAATCTCTAAATGGGCTTGGATTTGAACCCGGAGCCCTGGGTTTCTTTTTGTTACTTAACCAGGAGCCAGTGCTGACTCCAACTCGCCTGGCACCCGCCTTCCCTGCCAGACAGATCTTCTCCACCATGGCCCTCTGTGGATAACATGGAGACCACAGGAACTTTCCATCAGCCAGAAACACCGGTGTACGCCTCACTTGCTGGCCACAGATCCTTGGGTCTGCAGATGTTCAAAGACGACTCCCAGAGAATGAAGCTGGCGTGGGGGTGAAGGGCAAGCTTGAACCTGTGCCCCAGGAGTGCAACACGAAACAAAGCGCGTCCAGTCCCCTTCCGCGCTCGCCCGAAAGAGAATGTGGCGCTTTGTGTTTCCACAGTGAGCCCGAGGCGGCTGCAGACTCATTTATTAAGCAGCTTACAGCTGCCAAATACCCAGATAGAGGGCCAGGAGGGAAGGGAAGGGATGGTCTCTGCCAAGATTGTTCTTTTTTCTTTCTTTCTTTCTTTTTTTTTTCCCTCTCTTTCTTCTTTCTTTCTTTTTTTGTCTTTTCCTTCTCCTCAGTACTTAGGCATTGAACCCAGGGCCTCACACCCTTAGTTCATTTTTCATTTTTTGAGATAGGGTCTGATTAAGATATGGAGGCTGCCTCTGGACTCGACCCTGCCTCCTTCTCCCAAGTCTCTGGGATTATAGGCATGAGCCATTGCCCCTTGGTCTGCAGAGATTGTTCTAGGGAATTCTGCTGCATCCACTCTTCCCAGTGGGCTAACATCTGTGTGTGTATGTGTGTGTGTGTGTGTGTGTGTGAGAGAGAGAGAGAGAGAGAGAGAGAGAGGGAGAGAGAGAGAGAGAGAGAGAGAGAAGGAGTGGGGGAGGAGACTACAAAGCTGGTCATCTAAAGTCCTACAAGTTTCCACAAACATTATTTTTTTGTATGGCATACTCATTTCAGAGATGGGAAGTCTGCAATCTAGTACATGGAACTGTGAATTAATGATTAAAAATCAAGAATTGAATTCAAGACTGCAGGATCCAAAGGGCCTGGGGGACTTTGAGGACAATTTCGAAAGGAAAGAGAAATTATAAAGGAAAGGGAAGGGAGGAGAGAAAGAGAAAGAGAAAGAAGGAAAGGGAAGCCGCCTAGCTCTTAGGCTAATTAATGTCTTCAAAGGTGCCCAGGGTCTCAGAGTGTTGAGAGATGCTGTTTGCACACAATCAAGATTCAGACTGAAATGAGTCAGGTAGAAGAGCTGCACGTCACACAGCTAACTCCTTTCTCCAGCTTTTTCCATTCGCTCTGGTTCCACTTAAGGCATCTTTTCATTCCTTGTGGGCTTTTTCTTTCCCAAGAAGGAAATCGTGGTACTTTTCACGGTGAGTGAGAAAGGCTAACATAAGGTTATAAAATTAATTCCAGGGAGGTTTGTAGTGACTTGTGTCTTGCTGGCTGCTTTCATGAAGTTGCAGGAGGAAAAGGCTGCAGGTAGAAAAGGAACTGGGCCCCCAACCCTCAGAGGAAAAAGGAGTCTTTGGAGTTCCTCCGGTAGGTCAGGGGGAAAGAGATTTAGGGATCAGGAAAACCTGGCTTCCGGGAAGTGTCTAGAGACTGCAGGGTCTTTCAAGGACACAGGATCAAGTTCTCTGCGGTATTTCTGATAGCAAGCTCATGCCCAATCCACAGGAGGTGTTCAGTAAATTACGTGTTGAATGAAAAAATGAACAAATTCTACCCACCACAGCAGACTGCAGTATTTGGACACTTAGCCCATTTGTCTCCATTTTTGTGATGCTTGCCGTGACCCCTGATTCTTGGACCATTTTAAGGCCATGGATCTTCCACTTGGTAGATCACGACCTTCTCTGAGAATCTGGGGACAGCAATGACCTCTTCTCCACAAACGCACAGCCTCATGCTCTCACTTCTGCAGAACTTGTCTCAGCTGAAGCCCCGAATCTCACCCAGGCCCCCCCCCCCCCCCAATCTCCAGAGTTCTTCTTGCCCTTGTCTCCTCCCAGCCTTCCTGGCTTTCTTCCCCACTGCCACTTGCCTCTTCACAGGGTCCTTAAAGTGCTTTTTCCTTTTTCGCCTAACGCAACATTTGGAGGCTCTGACATCAGTGATTTTTTTTTTGGCTGAGCTCAGGGGGCCTCCCCTCTGTCCAACTCGAGGCTGAGGCTGGAATGGTCCTCAGGTTTGCTCACCTGTCTGCAAGTCGGTGCTGCAAAGACTTAGCCAGCTGTATGTCTACGTAGTGTCCCTGGCACAGCCAGGGCCCTTGATTGATTGAGTGATTGATTCTGGCAGTACTAGACAGTTGAATCCAGGGCCTCACCCATAATAGGCAAGTGTACTACCACTGAGCCACACTCCCAGCCCATGTATTATTTTTTCACTTTAAGCCAGAGTCTCCCTACATGGCACAGGCTGCCTCTGGCCTTGAACTCGTGATTTTCCTGCCTCAGCCTCCCAAGTCATTGGGATTACAGGCCTGCCCCACCATGCCTAGCTTCTCCAGGGCACTTTAAATGTCCCTCTCTTACTACTTAATGTGCAACACTGTAGTGATTATTATGTCTGTTGATGGTGGCAATTTATTTAAATCTATGTCACCAGTAAAACTGCACATCCCTTAAAGACAAGGACAATAACTTGTCTGTTTCTAGTTCCCCAAGTCTCCAGGAGGTACCCTGCACATAAGCCAGCATTTCATATATGCTGGTTGGAGTGTGGACAGAGGTCTTCGTCAATGTGATTACTATGCCCTACTCCATTGCAGAAAAGTGTTAGAGGGGGTGTCTATACATATCAGTCCAATGAAACAAAAACATTTAAAACAAGAAAAGGGACCAGACGTGGTGACGCAAGCCTGTAAGTCCCGCATTCGGGAGGCTGAGGCAAAAGTATCATGACTGTGAGGCCAACCAAAGCTGCCTAGTGAGACTCTGTCTTTAAATTTTTTTTTTAACTGCAAAGAGAGAAATATAACCAATTATAAAATTCATGGTGTTAGATATAAGCAAACCAATTGCTTAGGACAACACAGCTTTTATTAGTGACGAACTATAAAAAGTTTTTTATTGGTTGCAATAAAAGTTCCATGATAAAAATGATAGCAAGTTTATACAATGGACTCTCTATAATATTCCTCAGTTCAGGTTAAGGGATGGCCAATGAAAGCAAATCTGTAAGTGGGCAGAACAAAGAGGTGAATACTGTACTTCTCTGAGGGTGTGGTTTTTATCTGAGGAAAAATGTAAGTGCTCTAGTTCAGCTTTTTCTAAAGAGCATAATACCAGAAGCTCTGCCCACAATGGGTTCTGTGATCAAGAAAAGATAGGAAGTGCACAGTGAATACTAGTGTTTTAAAGGCTCTGAGAAGTCCTGCAGGGAAGAAATCCAGCAAGCTTCTCCAGCCACCATTGTGCAAAAACCTAGGGACAGTCTTTAATTGGGACCTGGGTCCGCTGATCCTACCACATCATGAGCTGCTTCTTCTCATGAAAAGAGATAGGAATGGCAGATTCTGCTGTTCCTAAGCAGGGTGTGCCAAAATCTTTCCTTCATCCTCTCCTGAAAAGACCTAGGAAGGAATCCAAGCAAACTGCAAACTGCCTACTAGAAGCACCTTTATTTAAAACCCCTGTTATTGGCTTTTATTTTTTTTACCAGCAACACCAGGGGTTGAACCCAGAGCCTTGCACATGCTCATCAGGCGGTCTACTACTGAGCTATGCCCTCAGCATCCTCCCATTTAAAAAATTTTTTTAACTTGTGAGACAAGTTGTCTCTGGCTTCAAACCTGTGATTCTCCCGCCTCACCCTCCTAAATCACTAGGATTACGGGTGTGCACCACTAGTACAGGTGTACCTGACGATTTCTATATGCCTGACCCCCATCCCCCCAAAAAAAGAAAAATACATTAGGAAGACATTCATCCTCCCAAATTCAAAACAAGGCATGATCCAGTCACCAGGAGCTCACAGCTTCTGCCCTGAGGAAATAAAAAAGGGCCAGCATTCTTCGTGAGTCATTTCTGTAGAGCCTGAATGGGACCCCTCCATTATCTATTACCGCTGTCACTAAATGGGCTCCACTCTCAGAGCAATCAAAATCCCAGAGCAGCACCCCTGGCAGATGGCTGGGAGCAGAAAGGGCAGGAACTGTCTGTTTTGGCTTCATATGAAAAGAAAGCAAGGACGCCTATGATTCTTTGCACAGGTCCTGTCTCTCAGTACACTAACATGTTCATCTCAAAAGAGTCCAAGTATAGCCAGCCCAACAAGGGAAGGCATGCCTCCTCTTGGCAGGCCACGGAACAATCTTGCAATCTGAGCCCTTGTTCATATCTGACTTGATGTTCTATGGAACACACTGTAGAAAACTGTGGTTAGATACACAGAGGGAGTTCAGATCAATGATTCTCAAACTAGGATCCAGGGAACACAAGCAGTTCTCAGCCTCACGGCTGTTAGAGAGGTGTAAGGAGACCCTTGGCAGGCAGAGATCTGCCTTCAGGTTGACCACAGCAGCTTGTTTTATCTACATTAAGAACATGTTTGGATCCCTGCATGTGGGAGGTGGAGGCAGTAGTATTTCAAGTTTGAGGCCAGCTTGGTCTACTTAGCAAGACCCTGTAGAAAGAAGGAAGGAAGGAAGGAAGGAAGGAAAGATGGAAGGAAGGAAGGAAGGAAGGAGAAAGACAGGCAGACAGACAGGAATGAAGGAAGGAGAAAAAGAAAGAAAAAAGGAAGAAAAGAAAGGAAGGAAGAAAAGAAGGAAAAAAGAAAGAAAAAGAAAAGGGAAGGAGAAAGAAAGAAGGGAAGGAAGAAAAAGCAATAGGAGGGAGGGAGGGAAAGAAGGAAAAAGAAAAAGAAGAAAATAAAGAAAGCAAGCAATAGGGAGGGAGGGAAGGAAGGAAAGAAGGAAAAAGAAAAAGAAAAGAAAGAAGAAAGAACTCATTTAGAAAATTTAAAAAATATTCTGCATACTACAATCAGGAAGTGTTTACGGACTACCACTTTAAACAACCCTCCACATATCTTCCTTCTCACAACTGAGATTCTGACAAGTGTCAAAAGGCAAGCAGTCTAGTCACATTCTCAGCAAGAACCTGGGGGCAGAAATCGAATCGCTTTTAATCAGAAGCACAGCCATGGCAAAAACCATACCATAAACAAATACAATATTTGCAACCATATAATTAATAAAGGGCTCCTATCCTTAACTTATAAACCAATCCTGCAAATTAATCAGAAAAAGACCCTCAGCCCAGAAGAAACGTGGGCCCAGGCTGCAGCTCCCAGAAGCAGAAATGCAAATGGCCGATAAACATATGAAAAGATGCTCAGCCTCACTTGTCAGGGAAATGCAAATGAGAACAATGAGATACTATTTTTTGCCCGTCAGATTGGCAAAAATGGAAAATCTGTGGAAAATCTAGAGCTGCCGAGGGTGTAAGAAACCAAGTGCTCTCCAGCACCACTGGGGGAGGCCGGTAAATTATCCTAACACTGTGGAAAATCAACGGTGGGCATTTTCAAAATTTAAACTGGCTTCACACTCTCACTTCTGGGAATATATCCACCGGAAATGAAAATGCCTGGAGATAAAGACATAAATATATAAAGACGTTTATTGTAGCGTCGTTTGTAATAGTTAGAAACAACAGCAACAACCTGGAAATAGTGGGAATACACATTAATAGGAAAATGGTTGAGCAAATCATGATATATTTATATTAAGGAATACAGTGCAGCTATTAAAAATTATAAAATAAATCCACGCGTACTGTACTGACTGGAAAATAAGCGCGCAACACCTTGTTACACAGGAAGAAAGCAAGTGTGATTCCATTTTCATTAAAGAGGAAAAAAATCAGTGTGGTTCCTATATGTTTTTATACATTAAAAAAAAACAGTAAGGAAATATTTATGCCAAATTGTTAACAGTGACTGGGGAGAGGAAGAGAGACTATTAATTTTACTTTAGACACTTCTTTGAATATTTAGGTTTGCATATGTAGGGAAAAAAATATATATCACCTTCATAATCCAAATAATCAGACTTTTTTTTTTTTTCTATACTGGGGGTTGAACCCAGGGCCTTGTGCCTGCATGCTTGGCAAATGCTGGACCATTGAGCTGCACCCCAGCCCATTTTTTTTTACTTTTTGAGACAGTTATGCACAGTGCTTCTGGTCTCGAACTTGTGATCCTCCCGCCTCTGCCTCCCGAGCAGCTGATATTGATCAGACTTTTTAAAAACAGATTTAGGGGGAAAATCAAAGTATATCAACCTTAAGGTAGAATGGGACTGGCGTCTGGCATGGAATCTTCAAGAACCCAGGTTGGATATATGCCTAATAAAAGACATCAGCTGTGTGTGTGTTGGGGGGGGTGTAGAGTGAAGGTGTGCCTTTCTATAGAACCAATAATTTCCTTGAAAACCAGTCCTGATGCTTCTTCATACATGTCAAAAGGCTTGAGGAGATCCCCAAATAATATCCTATAGAACAGGGGTTCCCAAATGTTTTCTGTAAAAGGACAGATGAGATTTTGTGGGCTACATGCTGCAAGGAGGCAACTCTATCATTGTAGTGCAAAAACAGCGTTAGGCAATATTCAAGTCAATGGGCATGGCTGTGTGCCAATAAAACTTTATTTATAAAACAGGTAGCTGTTCAGATTTGACCCAGTGGTTATTGTTTACTGACCTCTCTATAGAACATGGGGGCTGGGATTTAGCTCAGTTGGTAGAGTGCTGCACTGCAGTCTCTGAGGTCCTGAGTTCAATACCCAGCACCACAAAAAATGGGAGAAGGACCTGGCAATCCACTCCCAAGGCAATCCTGAAACAGTCAGCCATTGAAAACCCTATGGGGGTCGCTATGAGTCGGATACCGACTTGACTGCACCTAACAACAACAACAACTATAGAACATGGGCACAACTCTTTTAAAAGCAAACTTTTAAAGTCTCTGTAATATACATGGAGCTGGGGGTTAGCTGAGTTGGTAGTGTTGCTCTGCACTCTCTGAGGACCTGGGTTTGATTCCCAGCACCCCCCAAAATAGGAAAAGGACCTGGCAACCCACTCCTGAAACAATCCCAAAACCATCAGCCATTGAAAACTTTGAATAGCACAGAAGCACTGACAAAGTGCTGAGCACAGAGCACTGTTGAGAAGTGTTTCACTCTGTCATATGAAGGGTCCCTATGAGTCAGACCCGACTTGACACCACCTAACAAAACAACAAAATGATCACATATAATAAAAGATACAAATCCAATTAATTTTTACCAAACACAACTGCATAACTAGGTTAAAATATTAAACATTACCAACACTGCAGAGGTATTCCTGTGCCCCTCCAAGGATTTCCATCACCACCATCAAAGATAACCATTAATCTGACATCCATCCTCACAATTAGTTTTGCTTGTTTTTGAATAAAGTTCTGTTGAAATCATAAACCACTTCCTTTTGTTTAGTGGTCTGGAAGTGAAATTCATCCACGTTACTGTGTGGATTTGCCCAACTTCATTGCTGTATAGTATCCCACAAATTGCATTGCATTTATAGCATTGTACAAACATACCACACTTTATTTCTCTGTCCTCAGATATCTGGGTTGGGATTTAGCTCAGTGGGTAGAGCGCGCTGCAGTCTCTAGGCCCCAAGTTCAATTCCCAGCACCCCAAAAATGGGAGAAGGGCCTGGCAATCCACTCCCAAAGCACTCAGCCATTGAAAACCCGATGAGGGTCGCTATGAGTAGGATACCGACTCGATGGCACCTAACAACAACAACAACAACAACAACAACAACAACTATGATATCTGGATTGCTTCTATTTGGGCCTATTACAAATATTGCCACTGTGAACACTCTTGAACCTGTCTTTCCTGCAACATTGATACATCACTGAGTGCAAAATCTTAGGTGTCTGGCCAACTTTTATTTACATACATAAAATTTTTCATTGTGGTTTGCATTTTAATCGACCCACATGAGATTGGCTCTTTCGGTGGGTATGTTAGCCATTTTGATTTCCTCTTTTCTTTTTCTTTCTTTTTAAAAAAATAATTTTTTTAAGACACCATCTCACTATTTAGTCCAGCCTGGCCTCAAACCTACTATTCTCTTGCCTCAGCCTCCTGGGTGGTAGGATTATGGGATTATAGGTGTGCACCACCACACCTGGTTTTAATGGGATATTTTGATGACTAGGTCTTAACTGTAAGGAAGTCCCACTGATGAATTATTTTCTGTATGGTAAGAGCGTTTTCTTGTCTTGTTTCAGAAATGTTTTCCCACCCTAAGGACAGGAAGATCTTCTTCTGTGCTCTACCCTAGAAGCTTTATTGCTTTGCTTTGCGCATGTGATGTCTACAACCATCACCGCAATCATAACCAGGAATGTCTAATGGTTAGGTGTTACCATTGCAATATTTTCAGCCCCCTTTGTCCTTCTCTGCCTGCAGCTGTACCACCCTGGCATCAAACCTCAGAAGCTAAGTAGGGTTGGGCCTGGTTAGTACCTGGATGGGAGACCACCTGGGAACACCAGGTGCTGCAGGCTTGGGAGAAGGACCCAGCAACCCACTCGAAAAAACAATCAGCCGTTGAAAACCTTATGAGTAGAAGAGAAGCACTGACAATAGTGCTGGGCATGGCACAGTGTCAGGGAGTGTTTTGTTCTGTTGTATGTAGGGTCCCTGTGAATTGGACCCTACTTGGTGGCACCTAACAACAACAACAATGTGTCCTTCTAGAACCTTGCCATTGTCCATCAAGAAGTTGAGTCTAGTTCCCCTTCTATCTAACCTGGCCTGGCTTTCAGTCTACCTTGACCAATAAATGACAGAAGTGATACAGCATAATGACTTTCAGGAATAGGTCATAGAAAGTGATGTGACTTCCGGTGATGCCTCTCAATACTCAATACCCCCATCCCTCTCTCTTAAACACGTGGTTGGGTGCTGTGATCACCACATAGGAAGTGTTATTCCTCTGAGGGCTCCGTGCTAGAGAGAGCACAAGGTAAGATCACATCAAGACAGACAGAGACACCCTGGGAGCCCCGCTATTCCAGCCTCCAGCTGGACACATCTTCCCGATATAAATCTACACCCAGACATGAATGTAAAGAAGCTTTCTAGGGGAGCCCAAGGACAGCCACAGGAGATACCCTGAGCTGCAGCTGTCCAGCCAAGCTGCTTCTGAATCCCTGACCTATAGAAACCACGAAGACAGCAAATGACCCCTGTTATTGTAAGCCACAATGGGTTGGGCTTACTTGTCATGCAGCAACAGAGGTCCCTTCAGGCACCAGCTTGGCTACAATTTGGACCTGAGTAGGCTCTGGCCTGCCCCTGATGCTGATTCCAGGGCTGTCTCGAACCCCCAAAGGCAAAGGTACCTTGGACTTGCCTTCTTGAAGGCTCATTGTAACCTACTTAGCATCTATGCAAATGGCAGAGCACATGTGGAGAAAAAGAAAGGGTCCTGGAGAGTGGAGATGGGAAAGATGAGTTCGGGAAGCTGCGCAGTATCCATGGCAACGCTGGAAGAGGTGTGGAGGCTTGGTGCTCATCCAGACAGGCTAGCAGGGGATACTCAGGAGCACCTGTCATTAAGATACAAAGTGGGAGCCAGGCATGGTGGTGCACGCCTGTAATCGCAGCAACTCGGGAGGCGGAGGCAGGAGGATCTCAAGTTCGAGACCAGAGGCAGTCTGCGTAACTTAGCAAGACCCTGTCTCAAAAAGTAAAAAAAAAAAAAAAAAAAAAAAGGACTGGGGGCACAGCTCAGTGCTCCAGAGCACTTGCAAAGTATGCAGGCATGAGGCCCTGGGTTCAACCCCCAGAACCGCACAAAAAAAAAAAAAAAAAGAAAGAAAAAAAGAAAAAAAGAAAAGAAAATGAAATGCCTCATTAGGTGACTTCACCATGGTGCGAATGTGACAGAGTATGCTTGCAAAACTGAACAGCTGTGAGATCACTGGGCAGCAGAATCTTACGGGATCACAGTCATAGATGCAGTCTGTCACCCACTGAAGTGCTGTCACATGCCACAGGACGATATTTACTCACTTGTCTGTTTATTCCCTACGGGCAACTCCGCCCACCATATAAGCTACATGTCTGCTTCATAGCTAGCCCAGTGGCTGACACAGAGCAGCACTCTGGAATCATTTCCTGGACGGATGGCCGAATGAATGACAGAGTAACTACAAACTGATAGCATTTAGCCTTCTCCGTTTCCTGTCCTCCATCAGCTTTCCTGTGACAGAGGAGTGGCTTCCTGGTTTTCCAGGGGTTTGGAAACTTGCTCAAAGTCCCCAGGCCACTATGGGACAGAATCCCATTCCAAACTCGGCACGTGTGACTCACGGACCGGGCTCTTTGGTCTAAGCACACTCTTAGCCTGGGTGGAGCTTGCCTGTCCTTTCTCTTTGCTTGAGATAAGGCAAGAGCCTTTCGGAAAGGGTTTTGAACACCAGAGCCAAACTCCAAGCTGCTGGCTGGTCGAGGTCCAGGCTCCAAAGCCACATGCACCTCTGGCTTCAGCCAGGGCTTCCCTTTCCCGTTCCTGGCCTGGGCACTTGGCGCTAAGGGCAATTAAATTAAACGGGTCAGGGCTGCAGGAAAAGGGTGAGGAGCTGGTGGCCAAATCCAGAAAGGCCAGATCCAATTTGCATAATAATTTTGTTAGCAACAATGGGCATCCAGGACATCTATTTAAAGGCTGTAATGTTAATTTAATGGGAAAAAAGCTAATACAATTCCCCCCGAATTTTTCAATTAAATTAATGTGATGGGCTTTAATGGATAGCTTAAGCAGAGAGCGCGAATAGGGAAAATATTGCATAAATTATACATACATTTATATATCCGCTGCCCATATATATAATCTCCCTGCGCTAAGGTTTTGACATAGGAGAGGCTCTGTGCTTAAATCTAGCAACCAGTTATAACTCTATTTCAATCAAAGTGACCCTCCTACTGTTCAAAGGGGAGGGGTTTCCTCCCTTGAGGTAGCCACACGGCCCTCCCCTTCAACAACACACGGGGAAGATTCTGGTCTTAAAGAAACAGAGGTACACCGAACAATAAGCCACCATAATGCACACATGCACATAAAGTCCATGATACGGGAAATCCAGCAATGAAAAACCCCGGGCCTCCCTCTGGGCCTCGCAAAGACTTCGGACAGAGCGATGAATAAGTGGCCTGCAGGGCAAGAGCTACTTCATCTTCCTCTGCTCACATTCACTCAAGCTTCACCCGGCAAGTGTTTTTTGAATACTCTCTAAATGCTGGGCCTTGTTTTTGGTGCCTCTAGAAGCATTGCAGGGAACGGTCACATTACATTCTCTTGGTCAACTCTCACGACCACTTACAAAGCCTGGCAGATTTAGTACCTCCCCCCTGCCCCCAAAAATCTGGGGAACCTGTTCATGTCTCCATTTCATCACCCATATAATAAAGGCACTAACCATGGTACTGTAGACCTAGGGACCACCCAGCATGGCTCCAGTCATCTCACTGCCCAGGTCGTATACCTTAGAGTATACCGTAAGGGGTGTCTGCAGAAATGCAGGAGTATGACTTATTTATTTTTATTTATTTATTTTTGCAGTGCTTGGGGGTTGAACACAGGGTTGCACACACACTTTGCAAGTGCTTTACCACTGAGCTGCAACCCCAGCCCCTTTTTCATTCTTATTTTGAGACAGGGTCTCGCTAATTTATGCAGGCAGCCTCTGGCCTTGAACTTGCAATCCTCCTGCCTCAGACTCCAGAGTTGCTGGGATTACAGATGTGTGCACCACTATGCCCAGTGAGGACTGTGGCTTCTAGGGCAAGGTCATTGAAGATGTCGCAGCTGAGGGAGCCAGCCCACCATGTAGTGGGGATGCCCAAGCAGCCCTCCGGGGAGGTTCACATGGGGAGAAATGGAGGCCTCCTCCATTGGTCAGTCTCCTCATGAGCAAGTCACCTTGGAGCAGGTCCCCAGCCCCAGGCAAGCCATCAGGTGACTGTGATCTCAGCACACATCTCACCTGCACTCCATTGAGTTTTGGAAGTCAGAACCCCCAGCCCAGCCATTCCCAGATTTCTGGCCCATAAAGAGTGTGTTGTTATTGTTAGGTGTTGTTGAACCAGATCTGACTCATAGTGTCCCTATGTACAACAGAATGAAACACGACCTGACACTGCACCATGCACATGATTGTTTTATGTTTAAGCCAAATATTGCAGCCACTATGTTTCTTCTCATTTTGAGTCATGCCACATCAGCAAAAGGAGGTCCCAGAGGCTTTACTCCATTCCCATCATTAAAGTTGACCCTACTTTGAGGAGGCCACTCTTTCCCAGTCGTTTCTTGAATGCCTTCCGGCCCTGGAGGGCTCATTTTCCAGCACTATATTTGACAGTGCTTCTCTGCTACTCATAGGGTTTTCAATGACTAATTGTTTCCAGAGTGGCTGTCAGGTCCTTCTCCCTAGTCTGTTTTAGTCTGGAAGCTCAGCTGAAACTTGTCTACTATGTGTGGCCCTGCTGGTATCTGAAATACCGGTGGCATAGCTTTTAGCATCACAGTGACATGCAAGCCCCCACAGCACGATAACCTGACAGACACATGGGGAACAGAGACTTAGGGGATAATAAATATTTCCTATTGCTTAAGCCATTCGGTTATCTGTAATGCACCCCTAAATAAGAGATACAATACTCTCCCTTCTAAGATGGCCCTGGATGGAATGACAATGAAAACCACCTAGGTCCTCTCTTCAAAGTTCCCTCAGCCACTTCCTGCCCACCTTTGTTAGATCCAAGTTTAATATGACCACTCTCAAAAGTATTGTCATTTTAATGAAGTCTTCCAGAAAATCAGAAGGGATTTTAGACCCAAAGAAATGAAAGTCTCTCCAGGTAAAAGCAGGAAATTCAGAGAGCTGTTAAGAGCTGGGTATTCCCAGAGATGCTCAAATCCTCTCTCCTTGGGACCCTGACTTTTGCTCCATTCCCAACATCCCAGCAGCCAAAACAGAAACGCCACACCCATGCTAACATGGGCTCATTTCCAGGTTTTTAGCATTAATCTTTGTTTCCATGGGTTCATGAATGGCTGATGAGAAAAAGAAGAAGCTAAGCGAGGTTTCCATAGATTAAACTCTACAATGCACCCCCAGTGAGGGTCAGTGACGTCCCAGCCTCCCCAGTCTGCAGAGACCCTGGGCCAGAGCCTTGGCTCTGCCACTTACTGGTTACGTGAACATGACCGAGTCCAGTGGCCTCTCTTCTCTCGGAGCCTCCTTTCCTCTTCTGTGAAGTGGGGATATTAATAGCTGTCTCACAGCCCAGTACATAGGAGGAGCCCAGTGCAGGTTTGCTGTTGTTCTTGGACGGTGTCCCGCACAGAGCGTGGCACAGGCAGCAGGAAATGGTGTTTCTGCTGTGCATCCAGCCTCGGCTGAGCTTCACCTCATAACCGGCTCCCAGTCACCCCTGCCCAGCACAGGTGCCCCCTCAACCCCGATATCCCCAGAGGGTTCCCTCGGAGACCGACTGTGGAGCTGGCCCCTTTCCCAAGGGGGACGTGAGTGACAGCAGAGGTGCTCAGGGGGAACTGTGGGATGGTCTCCAGTGGGGCCCACTCAGACCTGAGGTGGAGACAGGTTGAGAGCGTGGGAGTCCAGGCAGCCATGCTGGGAAGCCGCAGCGGGCTGCCTTCCCGGCAGCACAGCAGGCCTTGCTTTCCCATTTTGAGTCAGCCAGACTGCAAGGGCTGCTTTTCTCTCCAGAGCCAGACGGACACGACCCAAGAGGTGCCCAACCATCACCACCAGGAGCACAAAGTCTGCCTGCAAGAAGACAGCGGGCCACCCCCCTCCTGCCCCCAGACTTCTCAACCCCTTCCTTCTCTTTTTGGAGCAGGCCCCTGGACCTCCGTCCTCTGTGGCATGTCATCACCATTCTCAATGATCAACGGCAGAAACAGAATGAAAATCCACTAGGCAAATGAGCATTGGGTCCCTTGGATTGGAGCAGAAAGCGACAGCATCACAGAAATCAGGTAGTCAGACAGTGGGAGCTGCTTTTTGTATATGGAGTTAGGACTGAGCAAAGATCAAGACAGCATCCGTGCATCCATACATCAACGCATCCACAAATTCTCCCACCCACCTACACATCACCCATCATCTTGTTCCTCCATCCATCCACTGAGCCATCCATGTATTGAGTACATCCACCCACTCACCCATCCATGCATTGAATCCATCCATCCACCCACCCATTCATGCACTGAATCCATCCATCCATCCATCCATCCATCCATCCATCCATCCATCTATGCATCCAACTGTTCACTCATTCATTCAGCAATGACATAGAGTATTCCCCATATCGTTGGAGCTAAGAGAGAGTTCCAATTCAATGAACATTTCCAACCCCACCCAGTTTATCTCCACTGGCCAAGCAAATAACCACCTACTCATGCCCAAGGATGTGCTTTGGCATGTGGCCATTGAAGCCTCCTTGGGGCTCCAGCTGGAGCCTGGGGCCAAGGGCAGCCTCCTCATGCACTGCTGATGAGACTGGAGCTGCCAGGACCCGTGCTTCCCCATGACCAGAGAGGGAGTCTGAGAATGATGCCCACGTATGGGGGACACATGGCTGTGAGGAGCAGAGGGCAGGAGGACAGCGATACTGAAAGCCCAAAGATCTCTTTTTGCTTGGGCCAATCCACAATGGTTTCTATCACGTGTGCTTGTCATTACCCTGGGGTCCTCAAGAACACACTTGGGGACATTTACAAAGATCTGCATCCACAGGAGGAGGAATCGCTCTGTCAGATAACCCTGCTTGTGTGTATGGAGGTGGAGTGGCCGATGTGTGAGTAGACGAAGGCTGGATGGACAGATGGATGGGTGGAGGGATGGAGGATGAGGTGGATGAGTCAATGGACCTTTTTTTCTTCTTGTTTTTGGTGGTACTTTGGGACTGAACCCAGGGTCTCTACCACTGAGCTGTACCCTCAGCCCCCTTTTTAATTTTTTATCTTGAGACAAGGCTCTCTAAGTGATGCAGCCTCTCTCTGGCCTCAAATCTGTGATCCTCTTGCCTCCATCTCCGGAGTCACTGGAATTACCAGCACGCACCACCCTGCCCGGTGTCAATGGACATTCTTAATCACCAGTTGTCACAACTCTATATGCAAAGAGCAGCTGCTATCAAGGGATGATGGGGCTCATCAATTCTTTCATTTGGGAGACCAGTGATCTAGCTTTTAATTTCAGTCTTACTTCTAGTATGCTGTGTGAACTTTCACTGGGCACTATGCTTCTCTGGGACTCAGCCATGTCAAAAGGAGCTGTATCAGCTGGGCGTGGTGGTGCATGCCTGTAATCCCAGTGGCTCAGGAGGCGGAGCCAGGTGGATCACAAGTTCGAGACCAGAGGAAGTCTGCATAACTTAGTGAGACCCTGTCTCAAAAAGTAAAGGAAAAAAAAAAAAAAGGGCTGGGGGTGCAGCTCAGTGGTCCAGCACTAGCAAAGCATGCAAGCACGAGGCCCTGAGATCAACCCCCAGTATCACCAAAAAAAAAAAAAAAAGGAGCTGTATCATACCTTGCATCGTGAAGCATAATCCATAGGCCCATGGTCCGTCTGCGTCCGCTGTGAACATAATTTACTGGTGTATGTGGGTGTGTATGCTTAGGTGTTGTTATAGGTTGGACTGTGTCCTGAAAAAAAAAAAAAAAAAGAAATGAAAAGAAAGATCTGTTGCAGATCTAACTCCCAATACCTCAGGATGTGACCTTGCATGGAAATAAGATCAGTGTAATCTGTTAAGATGAGGTCATACGAAGTGACCGGGCCAATATGATCGAATTTCTTATAAGAGGACGGCCACGTGAAGATAGAGACACACCCAGCGAATGCCATGTGATGATGGTGACATGGAGGTTGGAGTGTAGAGCTGCAAGTCAAGGGACACCAGGGATTGCTGTCAACCACCGAAAGCTAGGGAGAAGCAAAGAAGGGTTCCTCTAGTGGGTTCAGAGAGGACATGGCCCCACTGGCACCTTGATTTCAGGATTAGAGCCCCCAGACTGTGAGACAATGAAGCTCTGTTGTTTTCGGCCCCCCCAAACATGGCACTTTGCTATGGCAGCCCTAGGAGATTACATCAGCAGTCAAGGACTTCTGCTAACTCTGTACACCAGATCCCTCCAAGACTCATCTTAAAAAAAAAAAATCCCTGCATTAAAGGCTCTGAGAAGGCCTGCAGCAAAAGACCCAACCCTTTGCATCTAATCCTGCATCTGTGTGGCCTCTATGAGAACCCCTGCAGCTGAAGGGTCTCAAAGGTCTTTTCCAACTATGACTTTGAGGCGTGATTCTAACCCAGTCATCTAAAAGGGAACAGGAAAGGGACAAACGACAAGTGTGGGCAGGTCTGGCCAAGTGTGCATGATTTTCACACTCTGCCTTTTTAAGGAACACGTGTATGTGGTTTACAAATCTTCAAAAAGCTCTTCTCCAGTGCCTTCCCAAGACACAGCTCCCCATGCTCTCCTGCACCCCCCTGAGATAATTCTATATGTATATAAGCACATAGGTGACATGCTCCTCGTTTTGCCCAGATGGGACTCTACTATATTTATTGTTTTCCCCGATGCTTTTTCTTTTTTAAATTTAACATAGCTTAGAGATTTCTGGATCATAGTACAAATCAAGGTTCCTAACCTGGGAACTATTGACTTTTTGGTCTGGCTAATGCTTTGGGGGGAGGGGCTGTGCTGTGTGCAGCAAGATACTTAGCAGCATCCCTGGTCTCTACCCACTAGACACCATAGTATACACATACACACACACACACACTCCCAGCATGACAAATAAAAATGTCTGCTGACATGGGCAGTGTCCTCTGGGGGGTAAAGTCCCTCCCATGTGAGAACCATCAATATTGCTCTCACTCATTCTTCCTAATGGTTGACCAGTCTTCCTTTGCATAGGCCACCAGGGTTCATGATTTACTTACTCAAACCCGCAGTGGCAGACGCTCAAGCTGTCTCCTGTCTTTGGTTAGCATAAACAACAGGATAATGAATATCCTTATACATGTGTCTTTGCAAGTCTGTCTGGAGGTTAAACCGTGAGCCACTGTCTCATTCACCACTCAGTAAATGTTGGTTAAACAAACAGATGGAAGGAGAAGAATGTGAGTGGAGGGCTCCCAGTTCCTGTCTTTTCTACCAAGGGGAAGAAATGCCACCTATGGTTGGAGGAGCTGAGGCCAAGGCACAGAAAGAAACAGAATCAAGAGATGGAGTGCTTAGTGAAGCCCCTTGATCTAGCTGTACCTGAAGCCACTCTACACCCAGACTTGCCTGTTTGTTAAATCAATACATTCTCTTTACAGCTTAGGCCTGTTTGAGCGACGTTTGTAAGTTACAACTTAAAGAATCCTAGGTGTCAAGAAAGGTTTACTCCTCTAAGAAGCCGTCTTCACTCAACCCTCCTTTCAGTTCTTTTCTGTGCTGTCTGTAGTCAGCTAAGCACTTACACTACAAGAGCCATGACCCCCATGTTCCCAGCATCGGGATCAGAGTGGCAGCTCAGAAGGATCTGCTGAATGGATGTTGGTGCCTCACGATGCACAGTTCCGATGCCTGTGCCAAGTGGGGGCTTGATAAATCCATGCAAGACGTTCGCTGGCAGCCAAGAGAATTCTCTTAACTGGATTTGGGGAGGTCTGCCAACGAAGCAAAACAATACTCGCTCCAGGGCACCAGGCTGCGTGAAAGAGCAGGGAGGGGCACGCAGAGATCTTCCAGGAATCTCTGCGTCCTGAGCCATCCGCTGGACGTCACTGGGCAAATAGCCCATGGCCCCTGAGGTCTCTGACTGGGCTTTAAGTTTCCACTCCTTCTGGAACAGGTTCACGGACCTCACTGGGGACCCTCTGACTTTAGTGACTCACGCCACACACACAGCATGCTAGTTCCGTGGTTAATGTTTAGTAAGTGCTCTGAGGGCCTTGGACAAGGGCCTCCACACAAACACAGCACTTTCTAGGCAAGCAGAAGAGACAAGACCGTCCCCGAAGGGCTTCTGATCTGTGAAGTTGTCCAATTACACCAGTAAATGCGCCATGGGGGGGAGAAAAGCAATAAACAAGCCCATCTAAGTGCTCACTCTCCATTCATTTTGGCCTCCTTGTTACATGAGCACCTACCATGCACCAGGCACGGTTCTAGGCCCTGGGTGTTTAGCTATGAACAGAATCTCTCATTCTTAGAGGGGTAGGCAGGCAGAGAAACAAATGACTCATTTCAAATGCTGATATATATTATAAAGAAAAGAGAATGAGAGCCAGGCACCATGGCACCACCTGGAATCCCTGTGACTCAGGAGGCTGAAGCAGGAGGATCATGAGTTGGAGGACTCTAGAGGCCCAGAATGTGAGGGCAGATAAAGGAGGTGGTTGTGGGTTTGAGATCTAGAATGGTTGGTTTATATTTTGCTCTCTGGTGAGTTATTAACTCCAGCTGTGGCAGCCTGGGAGGGACAGTTCATGAGGGTCAGCAAGCCCCAGCTACCACAGCATCAAGGTACAGAAAGTAAAGACCATGGCCACATGAGGAGAGAAAACAGTTCTAGTATGTCACTTAAGATACTCTCTTCGGTGGGGCTCATGAACCCTGGCCAGTGTGTGGATAGAGAGTAAACGAGGTCTTGTAGAGCCGGTGAGAAGGAAGATGAGTCTGTGCCAGGAACCCCAAGAATTGTTTCATTTTCTTATACATTCTCCCCAATTGCAGCTCAGAGTTTGTCGTTGGGGGGAGCCATCCTTGATTAAAATAACAAACACACTGTTTTCAAAAATGGAGCTGTCTGGCGCCCATGTTGTTTTAATTTTCTGGGACCAGATTGTCCAACCCTCATGGATTTGATCCCAGACAGGCTAGTTGGACTTATTTAGAGAAAAACTCTGTTTTTCAGCCACAAACTATACCCTCATCCCTGGCCAAAGATGTTGCAATCCTCGCTAAAGGTCCCAGAGGTGGTCGTCCGGGAATCCCAAGCTCATGTTCTGGACTCCGTCTCCTCACCCCTCTCCTGGGCCCTCCATGTGCTGTTGGCTCCCAGAGGAACCCCTCTGAATGGAGGCCACAGAGGCCACAGAGGCTTAGCCTCAAGCAACACATGACAAAGGATAAGTCTATGGTAAGTCCTCCGAAAGTGTTTGCTATGGGAATGGGTGACCAGCTAAATGGGTGGGTGGGTGGATGGACAGACAGATGGGTGGATGGAAAGACAGAAGGAAAGAAGGAAGGAAGGAAGGAGGAAGGAAGGAAAAAAGGAGCAATGGGTGGGGGGATGGAAGGACAGACAGGGGGTGGATGGAAAGACAAATGGAAGGAAGAAAGGAAAGAAGGAAGGAGCAATGGGTGGGGGATGGATGGACAGAGGGATGAATGGAAAGACAGACAAATGGAAAGAAGGAAGGACGGAAGGAAGGAAGGAGCGATGGGTGGGCAGATGGTGGGAGGATGAGCAGGGGGATGGATGGCTGTGTAGAAGGTGGTTGGATTGATGGATGGCGGCTCTTACTGATGATGAGCTTGTTGCATTGCAGGATGAACTTCAGAACTGAAAGACAATACAGCATAAGGATGAAGGTTCTGGAGTCCTACAGGTCAGAGCCTCTAAACTCACGTGGCATCTAGTTTACAGTGTTGTTAGAGGGAGGGTAGTGCATGCACCGAGCATAGTACCTGACCCAGGGTGGGTGCTGGGGACTGTATTCCAGACAAGGGTGAAGCTTATAGTGATCTAAAGGATCCTGACAAAATCACCTTCTGATGAAAATATCTCAGGCCAGACCTATTCCCTGCCCAACTGACATAGGTACAAAAGTTTCTACCATCAGAAATTCAACCTTCAAGAATCATTAAAAAAAAAAAAAAACACAAAGAGCCAACTCTATCAAAAAAGGTCCAAACTCCCTAGCAATCAAAAAATGCAAATTTAAATAAATATCAAGTTAGCAAAGTTTTTTAAATTACAAGAAAAAAATTGAATTTGGCAAAAGTGTCCCAAAAGGTGCATCCCAGTATAGTGCCTATGGGTGTGTTGATGATTGCTACAACCTTTCTGGAAAGTGATATGGCAATTTATATCCAGAGTTCAATTAAGCCATAGTCTTCCACTCATTAATTCTTCTAGGAAATTTCCTTAAAGAAATAATCAAGGATGTAATAAAATATTTAGGTATAAGGAAATTTATTACAGTGCTATTTATATCATTAAAAAAGGAGGGGGTGTAAGCCTTCTGTGTTCAACTGAGTTATGATCAAGACAGCATCCATCAACTCTTCCATCCATCTATCCATCCATTCATTCATTCAGCAAATAGTTATTGATTACCTACTGTATGCTTGGCCCTATAATTGATTCCCAATTCAGTGATTAGATAATGTATAATAATAAATTATTATCCACTCAATAAAAATGATTTTTTTTTCAGCCGAGCATTGTGGTGCACACCTGTGATCCCAGCATGCAGGCAGAGGATCACAAAGTCAACACTAGTCTGGCTACATAGTGAATTCTAGGCCAGCCTGGGTTGCATAGTGAGACCCTATCTAAAAAAACAAACAAATTAATGCTTAGAGAAATGCTCAAAATGTAATATTAAGGGTGAAAATGCAATATAAAATTGCATATATAATAATATGCCTGATTTTTTAAATGTATACACATACATGCAAACTCACACACAGAGGGAAGTACATTGAAATGTTAACCACAGTGACAAGTTTCATTGATTTTTATTTTCAGCTTTTATTTTTCTGTCTTTATAAAAGTTTTTACCTGAGAATGTCAGAAAACAAAGCTATTAGAATCTTTTGTGAATCATTTAAAATGTTTCACAATGAACATAAATGATAGAATTAGCAAAGAAGAAAGCTATTTCCATTAAGAAAAGAGTGAAACAAAAAAAATCAATTAATCTTTAGGGTTTGCTTATTTATTCTTTTATCATCAAAACACTTCCTAAGAACCTCCTGTGTAGCAGGCATTGTGCTGGAGAGGGCAAAGACACTGGCTCTGATCGCCAGACACTTGTGCTATTGATATTTAAGACGCCATATCCTAAGTTCTACTGAACGTAAGAAGGAGTTTCTGCCTGGGCTTCTGGAGGAAATGGGACAGGGGTGGGACCCTTGAGTCAGTGGCACTGGGAGGAATCTTGAAGGAGAGGCAGAGAGTAAAGACTCTGGGCAAAGTAAAGGATTTGGTGTCATCACAGAACAGGGAGAAGGTGACCAGCGAGCAGGGTCTCCAACGGCTTAAATACTATGGACCTTGTACCTGAGAACCCAAGGCAGCCACAGACCTGGTTTGTTGGACCTGCACTGTTTTACAGCTTGAACCATTTTCCATTAAACTCCACGCTCCTCACATCCTACACATCTGGCAACATTGGCCCAATACCTTCCAGGCTGTGGGCAGCTGGAGCTGGGCAGCAGCCGCCCCTCACTCCAGCCTCCAGTCCTCACCCCTTAGCTTGCCCCTGGCCCTAGTAAGCATTTGATTCCGCAAGTCCTCCTCTGCCCACCTCACATGCTAGTACAGATGAGTAAACTGAGGCCCAGCAAGACTCGTGGCTCATTCAGTGTCACCCAGCTGAGTTGTCACCCAGCCAGGAGCCACAGTCCTCACCCAGGAGCCAGATTCCAACCGTCTCTCTCATGTGATCCCAGCTAAACTTCTGACTTCGGTTCTCCATGTGGACAGAAAACAATTTCAAACGTCTTCAAGACTGGCTGGCAACAGTCGTGTGTTGCTTAATGACAGGGACATGGCAGTTTCAATGTTGCCCAAAACACATCCAGTATGTTCCACAAACCTAGATGGCATAGGCCAGTCACTTTTGATACAATCAAGAGACAGAGTAAAACAAGAGATGTGGGGGCTCCTGTGGGTGACGTAACAGCTGGCAGCATTTTTATTTTGTTTTGTTTTATGCTGTATTATAGTAAACTTTTTGTTTATATAAGGAGAACATTCAAAACAAGATAAAAATTAAACCAGGCATGGTGGAGCACGCCTATAATCCCAGCAGCTCAGGAGGTGGAGGCAGGAGGGTTAGGAGGGTTGGAAGTTTAAGACCAGAGGCAGTCTGCGTAACTTAGTGAGACCTTGTCTCAAAAACCAAAAAAATGGGCTGAGGGTGCAGCTCAGTGGTCCAGCACTTGCAGAGCATGCAAGCGTGAGGCCCTGGGCTCAACCCCCAATACCGCAAAAAAATAAAAATAAAAAAAATAAAAACTATAATATAATAAATGCAGAAACCAGTAACATAGTTACTTATTGTGGTCCAGTGTTATGCACTCTGCATTAACTGTAGGTGCTATGCTTTTTTGTGTGTGCTATACTTTTTTATGGGCTGGGATTTAGCTCAGTGGGTAGAATGCTGCTCTGCAGTCTCTGAGGTTCTGAGTTCAATTCCCAGCACCGCAAAAATGGGAGAAGGGCCTGGCAATCCACTCCCAAGGCAATCCCGAAACAGTTAGCCATTGAAAACCCTATAAGGGCCGCTATGAGTCGGATACCAACTCGATGGCACACAACAACAACAACAGCAATACTTTTTTATATGACTGGCAGCAAAGTAGGTTTGCTTGCATCGCTGCAAAAATATAATACATTGCGCTATGACATTAAGATATCACTATGTTTGGGAGCGTGTCAGGTCAATGAAAAAAGGAAAACCCTCAACTAGAGGGTTTTCTAGTGTCTGCAACAATGGGCTTAAACCTAAATAAGGTAGTGTGCCTGGCACAGGATTGGGGAGTGTTTCGTTCTACTATACATGGGGCTGCTATGAGTTGGACCCGACTCCACGGCATCTAACAACAAATAAGGCCTTTTGTCGGTGCAGTGGGGCATGCCTGTGATCCCAGTGACTTGAGAGGCTGAGGCAGGAGGATCACAAGTTTGAGGCCAGAGGCAAGCTAAGCAATTTAGCAAGACCCTGTCTCAAGATAAAAAATAATAAAAGGGTGGGGAGGCCTTGGAGGTGCAGCTCAGGGGTAGCATGAACAAGACCCTGGGTTCAATGCCCAGCACTGCAACAAACAAACAAACAAACAAATAAATCCATCTCTGTTGTTACAGTTGTTTGGTGCCGTTGAGTCAGGGCCAACTCACAGCGACCCTTATAGGGGTTTCCATGGCTGATTGTTTGGGGATTGCTTTAGGAGTAGATTGCCACATCCTCCCCTTTTTGTGGTGCTGGGGATCAAATTCCAGTCCTCAGAGAGTGCAGAGCAGCGCTCTACCAACTGAGCTAAACCCCAGTGGAAAACCATCTCTAGGCAATAAGAAATGTTCAGCTTCATCACCACCGTATAGGGCAGCTGGCATAGGTACCTCCCACCGTTCATGAAAACACCACGTGACTGCATTAGATACGTATGCATATTGTTGTGAGTCAAGATATTCTCCCTTTAGCGTCTTGACGCTTCTGGTCGCACGCTTGTCCATGAGGATGGCCTGTTGCCTTCCAAGGGGACTTGAGTCAAGGCAGAAAGTGACCTTGCTTGCACTGTACTCCTGGCATTCCCAAGTCCCCAACGCAAATGATCCGCAAGCCTTCCAACCTGCCGGCATGGCCCATGTTACTCTTCATCGCTTATCAGAGGAGGACCCTGGCATTCAAAGACATTAAATGCTTTTTCAAGGCCACGCAGCTCATGAATGGCCCCTGCTCTCTCTGCCACGCCTGGCTGCCCAGACCCCATGACAAAGTGATTTGGGGAGAGGAATTCTGGGCCACCTCTCCCAAACAAAGTGCCAGTGCTGGGCTTCGTCAGAGTTCTATCGGGCTGGTAGAGAGAATGTCCTCCTTCCCCGTGACCATCTTGACCGCAAAGCTCCATTCCGTCTCAAAGGGCCACCTCTGCCACTTTCGTTTTATTGTTTTCACTTATTTTATTGCTTTGGAAAGAGCTCAACAGCGGAGGGTCCAGGGAGATCAAGAGATGGCCTGTCCTTTGGAAATGACCATGAGCCAATCCTCCTCCCAGCCAGGGAAAGTGGAGCTCAGCTCCAGGGGACTGCTGCTGTCACCGGATCCCACAAAAGCCGGGAAATTTCAGAGCCAGTCTGGGCCAGGGGCAGGCCAGAGCTCGTGAGCTGGGCTTCAAATGATTCTCCCAGACTGCAAGGAAGAGGGTGGCTGGGCCAGGCCCGCTGCAAACAGGAAATCCCAGAATTTATAGATGACCCCGTAACGAGGCAAATGTTTTGGAACAAATTGTTCTTCTTTCAAATCCTTGTTTTCCACTAGTTTTTCTTGCTGGGTTCTCCCTCCTTTACACCTTCTCACTGTCCTTGTTAAACCGGGGCCATAGCGCCACCTGCTGCCTGTAGTGGGCAGCAAGGCTCAACCGGCGCAGGGGGCCCTGAGTCCTCTCCATCCATTCTAAGGGTGGGAGGGTGCCTCTCTGGTTCCTCTCGGGAGGGCTTGTGCTTGCGATCACGTACCAAGCCACAGGAGGACCGTTCTGTGGTGGTGTGACCTGAAGACTCCAGCAAACTCTCCCCCGCCTCACGGGCCCTCTGGGACAGCCAGGGCTCACTGACGGAAAAAGCAAATCAGTTAACAATCACTGTGCAAAGCCAAAGCTGGATCTCACTCCCTGCAAAGGAGCTGTGCCAGCTTTGGCCAATCTCGTGGATCCAATAAGCGTCCACTTCTTCAGGACCCACAGCGGCCCCTTTGCCAGGTGGTATGAAACAGGGGTGCACGCACCTGGCCCACAGATGCTCAGCTAACACGCTCCTCCTTTCTCTCCCAGTTAGGGTGTTGGTTTTCCGGAAGGCACCACTTGGAGGGCCTTAGAGGCAAAGGGTGGACCTCAGGAAAATGGTCCTTTTTTTTTTTTTCCCCAGTACTGAGGGGTTGAACCCAGGGCCTCGCATTTACAGGCTTTGCAAGTGCTGTACCCCAAGCCCCCCCCCTTTTTTTTTATTTTGTATTTTGAGACAGGGTCTCACTAAATTATGCAGACTGACTCTGGCCTCGAACTTGCGATTCTACCTGCCTCCACCTCCCGGAACACTGGGATTACAGGCTTGCACCGCTGTGCCCAGTTTAAAATGACACATTTATCTCCATATAGGAACGCAAGTTCTGAGGAGGGAGAACACGACTCGGGGAAGGAGTCTCATCTTGGGGTTCAGGTGCCCCAGCCCTCACCTACAAGCCGAGCAAACTTAAACAAGCTGCTTCTCCCATCTAAAGTCTCAATGTCCTCACCTATATCTGGGGACAGAAATAGTAATCAGACCTCAAAGTGTTGCTGTGAGCAATGGGATGAAGTAGGGCAAATAGAGAGTTTAGCGAAGGGACCTGGAGATAGAATGTGAAGGATCCTGGCTTTAATGGTTCCTATGAGAAGAACGGGGCTGGGGGTTGGCTCAGTTGGTAGAGTGCCACGCCACACTCTCTGAGGACCTGAATTCGATCCCCAGCACTGCAAAAAAGGGAGAAGGATGTGGCAGTCCACTCCCGAAGCAATCCTGAAACAATCAGGCACTGAAAACCTATGAGGGTCGCCATGAGTTGGATCTGACCAGACAACACCTAACAACAACAACGCGAGAAAAACTCGGTGCCTGTCACACAGTAAGCATTTAAAAAATAGCTGAGGAATGAATGAATGAATGAATGAATGAATGCAAGCATCATAGACCCCAGGTCTGAAGATTGGTCAGTTACAGTTCAACCACCAACTTGCTGCGAGACACCTCGGGTCACTTAGCCTGCTCCACCTCATCCAGAAACCTTGCTTTTTATGAGTAAGGGACACTTTGCTGGCACCTCAGTTTTTCCATCTGCCAGATGGGCATGACATCTGTCTTATCTATTGTAGATCTGTTGAGTAGTGTATGTGAAACTGTTTGAAAATTTGTAAAGAAAAATTTTAAAGGGAGAAGGAAGAAAAGAAAGGAGGAAGAAGAGAGGAAGGAAGGAAGTGAGAGAGGAAGACAAGAGGGGGGAGGGAGATCTTTCTTTTCGTGTGCCTGGTGGCTTCACCCTATCCTGCAAGGGTGCCTGGGGCTGTCTGAGACAAATGCCCACCCCCCACCTCCCCCCCCCCACAAGGCAGGAATCATATCCTGAGCCCCAACTCTGGAAGCAGTGTCAGGCAAGTCTGACAACCCAACGGTAGACTGGCTAACCTTTGCTACTGACATAGGAAGTGGGTCCCCTATAACCCAAGGGGCACAGGTGAGTGTGTAGAGGGTCTCAGATTATTAGGGTTCTCATAGCAGGAGAGAGGTGGACTGGGTGATATCAGGAAGCAACACGGTGGCCAACACAGACACTGTGAGGAAGAGTTCCAACTTTTCCAACCTTGTTCTGTGGGCCCTAAGGAGCCACAGAGGATTCACGAGCAAGGGCAGAACATGTTCAGAAAGAGAATCCAGGCAGCAGCACAGGGGATCCATCATAGTGAGGACTACAAAGCTCCTTCCATGTACTATGGCCTAGACTTAGGGTGACCAATGGTCCTGGCTAACCTGGCACAGCCAGGGCTCCTGGGATATGAGTTTTTCACTTTTAAAACTCATAAGGTCCCAGGTCAAGTTGATCACCCTTGCTCAGTGTAGACAACATCTCCTGGTATTATTCGATTCGGTGACCCTGACCTAAGCCCTCTAATCACTTCATCTGCTCTCAAAACTAAATCATCTTTCATCTCAACCTTTCTCAATGCTCATCTACTGAGCCACAACTAGTTTAGCAGATTAACACATACTACTGAGCCACAACTAGTTTAGCAGATTAACATATACTATAGGTGGAACGGTAATCTCTTCAAGATAATATCTGTGCATTTAAACAAAGGCCTTCTGGGTACAGTGTTTTAATCCAATGAAATGACTCTAACCACAAGAATTTTAGCCCCATCAGAGATGGGGAAGATGTGAGGAGGCGGAGGAGAGCTGCCACGTCACCTAGATCACATCCTGTCAGCAGCTATCTGTTTTATCTCCTGCAGAGCCAGCTCTGTCTTCCTGACTCTCAGCTCACCAGCCCTCCCTGGCAAGCAAAGCTGCAGGAGCCTGTGCTGCTTAAATATTCTGTAAATAATGCTGACTACAGAACTTTGAAGATAGACTCACAGAATCACAGCAATAGAATCACAGAATGTCAGAGCAGAAACAGATGCTAGGCATCACATAGTCCAGGGTCAGAAAATACACCACACTCAGGCTGCCACGTCCCCCTGCAGTGCCCATGGTAGACATCACTAATCAATCATGACAGCATCTAACTGAGCTTGTTTGCAGCCTTAGAATCCTTTGAAGCATTCCAGGATGCAGCTCCCAATGATCTTGAACCTACTAAGCACTGCTAAGGTTTACTGAATACATTTACTGCATTCCTTTTCCCACATTCCTTTTTATTACCATTTTAATCCCCAACTGTTTGCCAGACACTTTATATTAGGGGTTTTCAACCTCAGCTCCACTGGCACTTGGGCTGGATAATTCTTGTTGGGAATGGAATCTCTTGTGCAGCATGCCTGCTTCTATACACTACGTGCCAGGAGCACCCACTCCCCCTAAACTGTGACAACCAAAATGTCTCCAGACATTGCCATATGTCCCCTGAGTGGGGGAAGAGATTGGGGCAAACTGACTCATTTTTTTCTTTCTTCAGTACTCAGAGGTTGAACCCAAGGCCTCACGCATACTTTGCAAGTGCTCTACCCCTGGGCTGCATCGCCAGCTCATTTCCTATCTTTTATTTTGCGTCAAGGTCTTGCTAAGTAAAGCAGGCTGCCTCTGACCTCTATCTTTTGAGTTAATGGGATTACAGACCTGCACCACTGCTGCACGCCCCCATACACACGTGCATGTGCACACACACACACACATACACACTGACTCTGGCGGAGAACTTCTGGTTAGTGCCTTATCTCTAATCTTTATAACCCTCTGGATTTCTGGATCTTTATCTTATACATGAAGATACAGAGAATAAGGAACCCCTCGATGAGTTAGAGACAAAATTAGGAGGCAGAGCCCAGACCCCGCTCCTGCAGCTGGGAAATTCTATTTGTCTCTTTGTCTTTGGCCGTAAATACCCAGGGGAAAGTGTCGAACCTGTGCACTGAGAAAAGCCGGGTTCCTGATGGGTGCTCCCACATTGGGCATGGGCACTGGAGGCGGATGGAGCTGGGGGTCTTCAGCTCACCTATTGGGCTCTTTCCAGATACGAAAATAGCTCTGGGTGTGGACCCAGCCCAGGGAGCAGGCTGCCCAGTACGGTGCGGCCCTTCCCGGTGGCATGAAGGCTGCAGCAGGCAGTGGAGACAATTCTCCTAATAATACCTCCCTTCTCTCCCAGGCTGACAAGCCGCTCCCCACTTCCTGGGAAGTGTCTGAAATCTGGCCTCGCCTCCAGAGATCTGGGATTGAAAACCTGACAGTTTAGACATACAGCCCGTGGGCAATGTTTCCCTTCTCCAGGGCTTGTATCTGTGCCAAGAATCTCTAACAAAGGGGGAAAAGATTAATTAATTTTAAAAACCCATAAAAAATGCTCATGAAACTGACTCGTAAGAAACTGTCCATTTTTTCTCCTTGGTAGTGATCAAAATGTCGTGAGTTCCTACACACATATTTTACAGACGCGCCATAAATCTTCCTGCGGTGATTCTTCCTATAAGTAAGGTCCCTTGGGAAGTCATTGAGGCATCCTCACTACATGTATTCAAGAGAAAATTGGATGGAGCACTTAGATGAGGCAGTGGGCGGGGGGCCAGGGGGCCCATCGGGGACCAAGTACGGTTGCCAAGGACAGAGACTAAGAAGATTCCTTTTCTTGGAAATTCTTGAAATTTCCAAACTGTCTTTCCAGTCTCATGGGCAAACAGTCTCTTTGTGCTATCTTTTTATTCTTTTTACTTATTTATTTCTAATTGTAAAAGTCATGCTCCTTTCTTTTTTTTTTTTTTTTTTTTTTTGCACCAAATCTGAAAAAGTAGGGAGAAGCAGAAAGAAATAAAACAAAAAACTCCACCCCAAATCCCAAGATTTTTTTGCTAAGCTTTGTTTTGTTTTGAAGATTTTCCTGCAGTTTGACAAAGGCATTTCATGGCAGGGGGTGGGGGGGTGTCCAACTTCAGTGTGCATGACAGTCCCCTGGGGAGCTTGTTAACACCGCAGAGTCCCCAAGCTGGCACCCCCTGAGGGGGAAAGCTTGTAGGTGGGGGACCGGTCCATCCAATCTATGTTTTTAATAAGCCCTTGGGTGACTGTCTGCTCAAGGCAATCATTGGACCACACTTTGAGAAATAATGAGTTTCAGGTTTTTCAGACCCTCAGCAAATCAGAGATGTAAAAAACCCAGATTTAAAACAAAAATCGGCATAGGGTGGGGGGGGTGGTTAATGATTTTTCTGGAAGGGTTCCGCTTAAATAGGCATTTCCCTTAGTGCCGGTAACATATGATTCTGTTCACACTCGGTGATTCAGCAGTGCAGCCAGGACTTCATCTGCACCACTCTGGGCCAATACGGCACACAGCCACCTTTTCACAGAGCAGCGTTGACACCCATCTGCTCAAATAAATTAACGTTTCCATCTCAAATAACTCATTTGGCTGGATCATCAAGGTTACATGCCAACTGGAAGAGGGAGGGGAAGAGGAGACCCAGGGGACAGGAAGAGGGAGGAGAGGGGCTTTGCAATGTGTAGGTTGCAAGGGACACCGCTGCATTTTTGTAGTCAGGAAGGGACACACGCCTATGGTGTGATTGACGTGCACCCTGCTACTATCTCCTTCACGATTCACACGGATGCCGTGGAGGAGGTCAAAGCTAGAGATGGATTAGTTCATGGGTGTGCCAGTCCCTGTGGAAAGATGTTGTGGAGTTGGAGTGGGCACATGTGTGCTGGTGTTTATGGGGTGGGGAGACTGAGGTGGGGGAGGGGGCATTCTGGCCCTTAAGATCAGAATGTCCAGTGAAAGGCAGCCTGTAATGGAGAGAGCAAGGAGCTTTTCTTTCTTCCTTTCTTTTCCTCTTTCTCTTTTTTTTTAATGGAAGGATTGATTGATTGAGACAGGGTCTCCCTACGAGGCCCAGGCTGGCTCCACACTCTAGATCTGCCTGCCTCAGCTTCCTGAGTGTTGGGATTACAGAAGGGTTACTACCACCATGTTTCTTTCTTTTTAAAAATAGAAAATATACTTTAGAGCAATCTTAGACTTTATTTTTTAGAGTTTCACAGCAAAATGAAGCAGAAGGTACAGAGATGGTCCCTGTGTGGCCCCCATTCCCACACATACACAGCCCCCCCCCATGATCAACAACCCCCACCAGAGCAGTATAGGTGTGACCATGGATGAACCTGTCTCAACATGTCATTGCTTCCCCAAGCCTATAGTCTACAACACTTTTCATTTTGAAATAGTTTTTGGATTACCAAAAAAGGGTGCACAAGTAGGACCGAGTTGCCGTCTACCCTTCACCCAGCTTTCTCTAGTATGAACAACCTACCTAACCATCACCCAATGATCAAAACCAGGAGACTAGTGTTAGTTCATTACTCTGAACTAAATGACAAGTCTTATTTTGATTTCACCCTTTTTTCCATGAAAGACTTTCACTGGAGAACAGGAACTCTCAAATCAGAGAGATTTAGGTAACAACCACAGCTCTGCCTCTCTAAAATTGCCCAAGGCCTATCATCTCGCCAAGTCCTGGCTGCTTCTCTGCAAAAATGGGAGATAATGACACCTACCCAACGGGGTGCTTGTGATGAGTAAAAATGCAAAAATGTGCAGCCAGCTTGCAGCACCGATGTTGTTTTATTTCTCTACCTTCTTTCCATCCGCAAGGATTAATGGGCACCTGTGTGAGTTCTTGTTAGACCAGTTTGAGTTAGTCTTCGGTGCTGGATCAAGTTTCTCTACCTTGCAAAAAAGAAAAGAAAAGACAAGAGGCAAAGAGCTGAATTAGGAGCTACTGCACCAGTCCATGCACGCCAAGTCTCTAAGTCTCACGGCAGCAGTGAGGTGAGAACACAGACGTAATACACGTTTCAAATGCAGGCTAAAGAGGTGCCAGTGACTGATGGGATGAACCGAGGGTAAATGGAAGGAACCACCTTTTAGACTACAATTGTCACCAGCTAAGGGTCTGGTAATCCTTTTAAGTGAAGTGAGCAAGAGAAGCCAGCTCAAGGGAGGAGAGAGGTGAGAAACAGTCATGACCTCAACCAGCACTTGCCAAGTCTGAGTCCACTGTGTTCAGTGCTTTCTGCGAAGGATTTCATTGAATTGCTCAGAAAACACAAGAAAATGGAGACAGAAATGAAGCCACTTGCCCAAGAGATATTTTGGGGGAGGAAGTGCAAAATTTCAAGGTACCACAGGCAAGACTGGACACATAATCTGTGGGGTTCACAGCAAAATGTGAATGTGGGGTCCCTGTTCAATACATATTAAGAATTTCAAGACGGCTGGCAGTAATGTTAAACCAAACACGTGGGGCTGTGCAAGTGCAGAGTTGCAAGGTCATGGAGCCAAAAAGCCCACAAAGGCAGGCACGGAGAAAGAGCTACGAAGAGAAATGTGCTGAGGGGGGGCTTTGGGGGCAGGTCTGCCCCTAGAGTCACAGTAAGAGCATCCAGCAGAAGAAACTCATAGGAGTGGGCAGCAGGGAGGAGGAAGACCACAGGGCACAGTGAGAACCATAGCAAGGGAGGGGAAAAGCCATGGGAAAGAGGGAGGGGCTCCTGCAGCCAAACACAGTCAGGCACAGGGTGGGTCAACAGTGGACACATGCACCACGGTGATCCGCAGGTTATAATGGAGCTGAGAAATCCCCATTGCCTGGTGGTGTCACAGCTGTCACAATGCCATAGTGCAATCCACAGATCATAGGCTTGTCTTGAGGCTGGTGTAAAAGAATCTGCTGCACCACCTATGTATAAAAGTAGAGTCCATCCAACTAAGTATAATGAGTGATACTAATAATGGTAATAAATAACTGGCTTACGGACAGGAGACGGACATGGCAGTCCACTTCCAAAGCAATCTTGAAACAAGCAGCCATTGAAAACCTTATGAGGGTTGGTATGAATTGGACCCAACTCAACAGCACCTAACAGCAATAACTGGCTTATGTATTTACTGTATAGTTTTTATTTATTTATAAAAGGTCTTGCTGTGTAGCTCAGTTGGTAGAGTGCTGCTCTGCGTTCTCTGAGGCCCTGGGTTTGATCCTCAGTACCACAAAAATGGGAGAAGGACCTGGCAGCCCACTCTCCAAACAATCCCAAAACAATCTGCCATCAAAAACTCAATGACTAGCAGAGAAACACTGACATAGTGCTGGGCATGGCACTGTGTCAGGGAGTGTTTCTTTCTGTTTGTGCATAGGGTCACTGTGAGTCAGACCCGACTCAATGGCACCTAACAATAATAATGTGTAGCTCAGGCTAGCCTCGAACTCATGATCCTCCCACCTCAGCCTCACCAACATTGAGATGACAGGCATGTGCCCCCACACCCAGCTGTCCTGTTCCTTTAATTGCTATCTGTGAGTGTACTCAGACTTATAAAAACATTTCACCTCATACACCTCACGATCTGCATTGATGGCGCTGAGAGGCTGCACCAGTGATCGGCAGAGATCATCCAAGTTTGTGCAGACACACTCCACAACATTCGTACGACAACAGCATTGCCTAAGGACACCTCTCTCGGCACATTTTTGTTAAGCAATGCGTGAGTGTGCAGCCAAAGAGTTAGGCGCACGAGGTGCAGGTGCTCCACGTTTGCTCCACGTCGGGACATTTCTGCTGTGCTCTGGAGGCCTGGCTCTAGAGAAGGGAGGAAGAGGACTGTAAAACCCAGAGGACTTCATAGAATTGAGCCAGGGACAGGGCAACCCTGTCGTTGTTACCATAGGAAGTTCTCCCATTGTCGAGACCCAGGGGCAAGCTTATATCACCATGAAAGTGTTTTGTTTTTTTATGGTTGTTGTTTGCAGTCCTGGGGGGTTGAACCCAGAGCCTTGCACATGCTAGGCAATTGCTCTACCATGGAGCTGCACGCCCCCACCAGCCCCTTTTCCACTTTTTGAAACAAGTTTTCCCTAAGTTACACAGGCTGCCTCTGGCCTTGGATTCACAATCCTCCTGTCTCAGCCTCCTGAGTCCCTGGGATTATCTGCGTGAGCCACCGTGCCTGGCTTGAAAGTGATCTTTAAAGAAGTCAGACTGCTTCCAGACTGCTTCTCTGTAGTCCCTGGGGTATTAAGAGATGGCTTCCTCCTCTTGCCTGTGTTTCCTCCCCCTTGGCCTTGAAAATAGTTGGCAGATTCTAGCCTTAAATTATGGCTGGGAACTGGAGCTGAAAGTGCCTGTGATGACCCTCGAGCAGCAACCGCTAAAATCCCTTCCTGGAGACACAAGCACTGCCACCGAGGCTGGGAGGCAGCGAGGGAGGCTGAGGTCCAACAGCGGGATTGTCCTCTGTTTGGACAAGTGCAACCAGGAGATTCAAGTCCTTGTGAGCTGTTTATTTATAGATGGGCGGGCTGGGCTGCTGGGCTGCTGGGCTCTTTCTGAATAAAGATAATAAAAGGGAAAGAGGCAGCCACGACCCATGCAGACCCAGCCTCACAAAATGAAACTTGCCTTCAATTTCACAGCCTGTGTATGTTGAGTGCCACTCTCCCAAATTTCTTCATGACCCTTCTCTTTACTAAGCCATGGAGCCCCCCAAACAACTGGTCATCCTCCAAACTTTGGCCTTCAACCCACTGGCATTAAGCACCTATATTTTTCATGACCTTTTAGTTCCTAAGTCTAACAATCTGTGTTTTCCAGAATCTTTGTAATTTTAGTTTTGAGAATGGTCCATGGCAAAAGTTTAATTAATTTATTAATTTATGTATTTTTGTGGTACTTGGGGTTTGAATCCAGGGTCTCACACATGCTTGGCGAGTGCCCTACCACTGGGCTCCACTCCTAGCCCTTTCTTTATAGTTTTTATTTATTTATTTATTGGAAATTTTCAATGTATAACTTAATGTGATTAATTCTGACATGCTTTTCATTGTGACATTTCCATATACGCATTTTGTTGTACGTTTATAGTTTTTATTTTTAGACAAGGTCTTGCTAAATTACACTGGTTACCTCAGGCCTGGAACTCAAGATCCTCCTGCCTGCATCTCCAGAGTCACGGGATCAGAGAGGCATGCACCACTGCCCCTGGCCAAAATGTTTAATTTTTGAATAAACTTTAAAAAACAACACATGATTCATGTAGAAAAATCCAGCTGCACAGAGGTACATGCACTGTGCAGAATTAGCCTGCATGGGTATGCTCTGCTGCAGTAACAAGTTCTAAACTCTCAGTTGCTCATAATAAATTCATTTCTCACTTACACAGTGTTTGACTCAGGACAGTGCCCTCCCCCCATTTTGGCACATAGTTTCCAGAGCCCCAGCAGCAACATAAGAGACATGGAAAGCTCCTATCTGCTTTTAAGTGCTTCAGCCCAGCAAGGACACACAGACATGCCCATTTGCCTGATGGCCAGACTTAATCACTAAGCTCCCACCACACAAGGTGGCAATGATAGGAAGTGAGTGTGAAGGATATTTAGTGACTATGACTGTCTCTGAGACTCAAAGTGATCTCCATGGCTGTTCTACTCTGTTTGTCATCGTTGTTAGGTGCCATCCAGTCAGGTCCAACTCATAGAGACCCTATGTACATCAGAACAGAACACTCCCCGACACTGTGCCATGCCCAGCACGATGTCAGTGCTTCTCTTCTGTTCATAGCGTTTTCGATGGCTGATTGTTTCAGGATTGCTTCTGAAGTGAGCTGCCAGGTCCTTCTTCCGATTTTTGTGGTGCTGGGGATCGAACCTAGAGCCTAAGAGCACACAGAACAAGCACTCTACCAATGGAGCTAAGCCCCAGTCCTACTCTGCAAAGGTGACTAACTCCTAGCCACAGTTGGGCCAGTATCCTTCAAGATCTTTCTCTAATATATGCATACTTGTGCACGCTACTTGTCAATTTACTACACATTCATAGGTAATGTGTAATGTTTCCTATACCACAATGAGACCATGCTTTGCATACGTTCTTCCAATGCACTTTTTTCCCTTAACAATAGCTTCTGGATATCTGTTCCAGGGAGGGATGAGCGAAAATGTGATTACACAGCAAAACAGTGAGATTCCACAGCACTCTCTTGGACAATCTCTGCCCAAGCTGTGAGTTTTGGGGTTACAGGCGTGGTATTTCCTCCCAGGTGCCACTCATCAAGATGTCCCTGTTCACAGCCACAGTGCTAAAGTGCTTGCCTGTTCCTAACAACCCCAGGAGGCAGATCTTTCTCCTGTGTTCAGATGAGCTACCTGTAGCTCAGAGAGGGGAAGAAACATATTGCTCAAGGTCACACAGCTAGGAAGTGGCAGGTGGCAGCCCACAAACTCCAAAGCCTGGATTTTCTCCTTTTTTTCCCAGGTGAGGCACTAAGACTTAGTGTCTAGCCTGGGCTTGGTACAACACAGGTACTAAGTCAGTATTCACCAGATAAACGACTAAAAGACACCCAATGCTTGCCAGAGGCCTTACGAGACCTTGCCTTGAAGAGCATGACTCTGTCTTCTCCAGCCCAGGAGACTTACCCATACTAGTGACACTTGGGTCTGGCTGGGTTGTTCTTTGTTGGGCGAAAGCTCAGGGATGGCTGTTCTAAAAAGTACATTCAGATGCCAGTAGGAGAATGTGGTAACTATTTTTCTTCTTGGAATGATTTGCAGATCCGTTCATTCATTCAAATATTCTACAAATGCTTATTGGGCGCTTGCCACATTCTCAGCGGTTAAGAGTGCCAGCCCTGGAAACAGAAGGCTCACTTAAATCTCAGCTCTGCCACTTATTAGCTGTGTGACCTTGGGGAAGTTACTTAACTTCTCTGAGCCCAGAGTTTAGTCATATATAAAGCAGAGATTAAAAACACTTACCCCAAGATGAGTGTGGTGGCACACCCCTGTAATCCCAGTGGCTTGGGAGGCGGAGGCAGAAGAATTGCAAGTTCGAGACCAGAGGCAATCTGCATAATTTAGCGAGACCCTGTCTCAAAATTGGACTGGGGGTGCAGCTCAGTGGTCCAACACTTGCAGAGTATGCAAGTGCAAGGCCCTGGGTCCAACCCCCAGTACCGCAAAAAAAAAAAAAAAAAAAAAAATTACCCCAGGTCAGTGAGGATTAAGTGAGAAAATGCATGTGAAGTGCTCAGTTGAGGAGCATCAAATGGGAGATGTCTATTGGTGTTATTATTATCATTGTTCTATCTGCAGAAAACTGTAGATAGCTCAATAGCCATGGAAAATGAAGCTGGGTAGTAGGTCAAGAAGCACCTGTCCTTCTTTTTCTCCTGTAGTTGTTATTAAGTGTCATCTAGTCAGTGTACAACTCATAGCAACCCTTCATAAAACAAGCGAAACACTAGTCAGTGCTTCTGTGCTAATCATAGGGTTTTCAAAGGCTGACTGATTTTTGGGGCTGGGTTGCCAGGTCCTTCTCCCAAGCCCACAGCCCCTGGTGTTCCCAGGCAGTCTCCCATCCAAGCACTAACCAGGCCCAGCCCTGCTTAGCTTCCGAGATCTGACAGGACAGGATGCCACAGTGCTACAGCTGCAAGCACCTTTTCTTTTGGAGAATATTAAATTTTAGAGCCAAAAGGGGTATTCGCCATTGGTTAGCCTTACGGTCACTCTACACCTAAGGAGGTAAAATGAAAGTAGCAGATGTGGTGTGAGGCAGCCTGTTCCAGGTCACAGGGAGCAGAAAGGGCAAGCCTGGGGCAGGAGCTCAGGCTTCCTGAAGCCCGAGGCTGACTTTCCATTGCCTCATTGCTGGCTGAGGCTGGTCGGAAGGGAAGCACCTCCTCCCCCAGTCGAAACCAAGGCCACAGTCACACACAGATGTTCCAAAGACATTGCTGCTGAAAAACCCAAGTCCGTGGATGGTATTTTAAAGAAATGTTTCCATAGAGATGCACAAATAATTGGAAACAATTTTTTTTTTCTAGACAGAAAAGAGCCATTCATCCGAGTAGGATGCAGGGAGTCAGTACGGTAATGCTTGCGCTGACTGGGAGTGGTGGGCAGAAAGGCCAGGCTGGATCAAGGAGAGCCAGCTTGTAAGCCAACATTCCAGAAAGAGGGCCTGGCATCTTCTCACCATCCTGAACATCGATCGGGCCGGGCCCGCAGGTCTTCAGGAGCAAACCTGTCCCCGGCCCTTCTGCCCTTGGCAAGGCACTGAGGCCACAACGACAGGTCCCTGTTGTGAGAAGAATGTCCATCGGGGTGAGCCTCACACTTAGTGACTTAAAACATCGAGGATTTATTCTCTCACCCATCGGAGGGCAGAGGTCTAAAGCCGAGGTGTTGGGAAGACTTCATCTCTCTGGGGTGTCTGGTGACACCAGCTTCCCTGCCATTTTAGGCCTCCAGAGGCCACCCGTGTCCTCCGGTTGGTGTCCACTCCCTCTGTCACTTCCACTTCTTGCTGTGATTGTAATCTCTCCTTCTATGATGACAGGCCCAGGCATGTAGTAGCCAAGGGGCTACTGACGAGGTACAGTAGTCCCCGCTTATCTGTAGCTTTGTTTTCCAGGTATCATGGTTAATGTGGCCGCCAACTTGATGGGGTGGAGAGGCACCTGGATTAGTGAAGCCTGTCTCTGGGTGGGTCTGTGGGGACTGGATCCGGAGGGTCTGACCTACTGTATGGATTAGTCCCTTGATGGATTCACAATATGATGGCATGATTGGGAGGTTGCCCGTGTGTCTGTCAGCTTGCCATGCCGCAGGGGCTCACGTGTTGCTGTGATGTTGAAGGCTATGCCACCAGTATCTCAGATACCAGCAGGGCCTCCCAGGTGGATAGGTTTTAGCCAAACTTCCAGACTAAGACAGACTACAGAGAAGGACCTGCTACCCCGTTCCCAAAACAAAAAATCCTATGAATAGCAGGGAAGCACTGTTAGATATAGTGCTGGAAAATGAGTGAGCCCTCCAGGCTCGAGGGCATTCAAAAGATAACTGGGGAAGGGCTGCTTCCTCAAAGTAGAGTTAACTTTAATGGTGAGAATGGAGTAATGCCCCTGAGACCTCCATTTGTTAATGTGGCTTAACTTAAAATGAGAAGAAACACAATGTGTATAACAATGGGCTCAAATGTAAAAAGACTGTTGTACATAGAGCCTTTATGAGTCAGATCTGACTCAACATCACTTAACAACAAATAGCAATATTGGGGAGTGGTGAAAAGTAGGAGGTAGAGCCTTACTGGAGGAAGTAGTTCACTGGGGGCAGGTCCTTGAGGTCTATACCTTACCCTTGGCTGCTGCTGCTGCTGCTGCTGCTGCTGCTGCTGCTGCTTTTTCTTCTTCTTCTTCTCTCTCTCCTCTCTCTCTCTCTCTCTCTCTCTCACTCTCTCTCTCTCTCTCTCTCTCTCTCTCTCTCTCTCTCAGTCTCTCTCTCTCTCTCTGCTTCCTGGCCACCTTTATGTGAGCTGCTCTGCTCCACCATGCTCTCTCTGCCATAATGGACTGAAACCATGAACAAAATAAATATTTCCTCCCTTAAGTTGTTTCTGTGAGGTATTTTGTCACAGCAATTATACAACTAACACACCTGTTCTCAGTTACTCACAGCCAAGTGTAAGGTCCAAAAATATTTAATGGAAAATTCTAGAACTCAATAATTCATATATTTCCTTTTTCTTTCTTTCTTTCTTTCTTTTCTTTTCTTTTTTTTTCTTTTTTCTTTTCTTTTCTTTTCTTTTTTTAGTTGTTGTTATTTGTTTTTTGAGACAGGTTCTTGCTACATGGCCCAGGCTGGCCTTGAACTTACAATCCACCTGCCTTATCCTCCTGTGAACTGGGATTACAAGTGTGCACCATCACACCTGGCTAATTCATAACATTTAAATAGCTTTTTATTATAGTATACTACAATAATTATTCCATTTTATTTTTAGTTATTGACAATCTCTTGTGTCTAACTTATAAACTTTAGTGTGGATATGCATAGGTAGGGAAAAACTGTTCTATCTGGTATTTCAGGCACCCACTGGGAGTCTCAGACTGTATCTTTCAAGGGTGAGGGGGTCAACTGTACTTCTCTGAGCTCCAGGGTCCCCCTCAGTAAGCTAGAGATCACTGGAACACCCCTGTGTAGGGCTGATGGGAACGGAGCAAGTGAAATCTATAAAATGCTGAGTGCTTTGGCTGGCACATGGGAAGGGCTCGATGAAGGTTATAAATTTTACAATAGTAATGATGAGTATTACCCTCACCATCATCGTCTAACACTTTCATTTTCATAATAACTCAGGGACACAGATGGAGAGGTGTGTCTTCTGCCAGGGATGCCAGCATTTAGAAGATTTTTTGGAAGAGGTGACCCTGACCTGGCCCCATCAGATGACTGTATAGGAATCTGACCAGCAGACAAAGGGAGAAGGGGCATTTGGATGGAGGAGCCAACACGGCAGACGGCATGGGCATCACAAGGTATGTGAATGTTTGCAGAAGAGAGAGGCCCAGGTGGCATTAGGTCAGTGCCAGGAGGCAGAATGGGTGGTAAAGGATCAGGAGTGAGGTCTCTGGGCTCCAGCCGCCTTGTGTTCAAGTCCTGTGGCTCCAGCTGGGTGCTCTGGAGCATGGGGGACTTTGCCAGCCTCTCTGATTCCCTCTTCATAGAGGGTGCATGGGAACTGTGCCCACATCCCTAGCTTGTAGCAATTAAAGGTCACTGCTATTCGAGAGAGGCCCAAGGTCACCTGGAAAGGGTTCTTTGGACCTGGCTGAGGAGCCTAGATTTAGAGAATCCCTCTCTTTTCTCTCGTTCCCTCAGGTACCAGGAAGGCTGAGCGCTGACCCCCCTAACCTTACATTTCTTTCACCTGAACCTAAAAATAATAGGTTTTTCATAGGTAGAAAAGATGCCAGGAGACTTCTGCTGGTCTCTAAAATGTGGGTGACGCTGGCATCCTCCTCCTATGACTGCTCTGAGGATTCGCCGACAGAACAGCGCAGAATGTATTTGATATTACAACGTGGAGAGATCAAAAGCTAGGGCTCAGCAGATGCACTGAGCCCAAATTCTGGCCATTGCTTATGAGCTCGGTGTGTGGGCAAGTGACTTAACTTCTCTGAGCAGCAAATGCCTTGTCTGCAAAATCAGGACACAAGAGGACGATCAGGCTCAGAGAGGGGAAATGCCTTGCCCAAGGTCACACAGCAAGTTGGTGGTGACCCATCTCATAGGCCACATCCTATAGGATCAGGAGGGCCAGGCAAATTCCTGGCAGGAGTTCGGGGGACAGGAGCCTGAGAGGGTAGGGTGCAAAGCACTCCCCCTTGCAGGTCATTTTCCTGTGTGAAGGGCAAGGCAACGTCCCCCACCTGCAGCCTATAAATTCGCCCAGTGGCCGCTGCAGCCCAGGACCACACAGCTCTGCCTGCTGGGTACTCAGATGGCACCAGCAGACGGTCTCCCCATGCCGCTGGAGCCGCTTTGCTTCCATCATTTATTTTGGACAAGACACGAGACAGAATACCAGAGGAGCCGGCTGCTGGTCAGAGGAGGAGACGCCAGGGCCCAGCTCTACACAGCTCTTCTGGACACAGAGTAACCGCCCCACCCTGTGGACATCAGAACTCAGCTCCCCCAGCCCAGCCCAGCCTGAGTCATTGAAACCTAATCCAAAGACATAAGAGGCAAACTATTTTCTTGGCTTAAAGGTTTTTACTAAAAATTTTTAAAAACTTAATTATACACACATTAAAAAAAAACCTGCAGATATTTCTAGAAATAGAATTAAGCTAAGAGTGTTTCAGGCCACAGGAGAGGTCAATGAAAGTAATGGATCTAGACCCCTGAGCCCCACATATTCACATAAACCAAGTGTGCCCCTAAACACTGACTTGGGGTTTTATTTTTCCACTATGCTCTGCTAAATAGCTGAACTTTTCAGACCTTTCTGGAGCCGATGCCATGTGGAGAAAACTTCCTTGCCTAAGGCACCCCCTCACCACCCTCTAAAGTCCCCCAATGCTCAGCCAAGCGGCCCATAAGACTCTATTATTCAGGCCAACAGAGGCCTGTAATTCAGAGATGACTGTCATGACAAGCAATTTATCAAGAAGCCTGAGGCAAAGCAGAGGGGCCAGGCGCTACAGCGCACACCTGTTATCCCAGCACTGGGGAGGCAGAGGCAGGAGGATCACGAGTTCAAGGCCAGAGGCAGCCAGCACAACTTAGGGAGACCCCATCTCAAACTCCAAAAGGGGCTCGGGGTGCAGCTCAGAGCTGGAGCCCTTGCCTAGCACGCACAGGCTCTGGGTTCTACCCAGACTAAGACTCGGTGGGGGGAAGGATGCTGAGGAGGAGGAGGGTCTAGGGAAGGGTGGGTCTTGGGCCAGCATCCTTGTCAGCAGCTTCCCTTCTGGGTGTGCGGGGCTGGGTGATGGATGGGTGGACACACTGGCGTGTTCTCTGGTGGGTAGCACACAGTAAAAGGAGCAGGGTTGGTAGGTCCCAGCTGCGTGCCTGAGTCTGCCCTCAGTTTACCTCTGCGTAAAACAGGCCTCTCCAGGAGCTCTTCCTTCAACTTATAAAATACCGAAGAGACTTAAAGAAAACCAGACCCGCTGCATCTCAGATGGTCAGCGTGCTTTGGGCACTTTGCACGCTGGATGGAAGCCTGAAGGCATCTATGTGGCTCTTGGGTGTCACATTGGTCACTGGGACCAGAAAACACCAGGGAAGTGGGTCAAGTGGAGCCCAGAGGGTATGGACTGTCTTCGTACCTAGGGGACATAGCAATTAAGCAAGCTGTTTGTCTAATAAAACTAAAAGTTTATCAAAGGACCCCTCCCATCAATTACTATTGTTAGGATGAATAACAATAGCTTCATTCTCCTTGACTAGGATGCAAAAGTGTTTTGAATGCCAATCCATTGATCCTCAGTCTCTCTGCAAATGTCCCATTAGGCAAAACCTGTATTATTATTATTATTATTATTACTATTATTATTATTATTATTTTGTGGTACTGAGCGATTGAACCCAGGGCCTCACTCATGCTTCACAAGTGCTCTCCCACTGAGCTACACATTCAGCCCATTTTTTACTTTTTATTTGAGACAGGGTCTCACTAAGTTATGCAGGCTGCCTCTGACCTCGAATTTGCAGTCCTCCTGCCTCAGCCTCCGGAGTTGTTAGGATTATAGGCGTGAGCCACCTCACCTGGCAGAAACCGGTATCATTTTTACCTCCACAAAATATGGAGTGTCTTTCTCTTGAAGAAATGACTCGAGCTCTGATCTGAAAAGAATAACAGGGAGAAAATGCTCAGGGTGGTCTGAACTCACAGCCACAGTTTGAATGGCTCCCTCACTAACACGGCGAACGCAGACCTCTGCTGAGGTGGAAAGTGTGGATTCTGAAAGGTCGGGGGTGCTGAAAAGTCCCTATGACCACTGGAGAACAAACGGGCCTGGGGAAGCCCTTAGGTTCACTGAGTTTGAGCCTCTTGAAATAATATTATTTATTATTCTTGGCCAGGCTGCTCACTCACTGGGTGGCCATAGGGAGTCGCGTAAACTTTCCACTTTGCTCGTTCACAAATGAGTTCATCATATTTGCCCACACTATGGAGGTGTTGTACAGCTAAAACAATTAATGGCAGAACAGAAAAGTCTCTTAATTCTTTTTTTTTTTTTTTTTTTCCGGTACTTGGGAGTTGAATCTAGGGCCTCACCATGCTCTGCAACACTGAACTGCACCCTCCAGCCCACATTTTACTTTTTATCTTGAGGCAGGCTCTTGCTAAGTTATGTAGGCTATCTCTGGCCTCGAACTCGGAATCCTCCTGCCTCTGCCTCCTGAGTCACTGGGATTACAGGGTTGTACCACCATGCCTAGTATTCGTCTTGTTTTTTGAGACAGTCTTTTATGCAGCCCAGCCTGGTCTGGCACCCACTATGTATCCCAGGCTGGCCTTGAACTCTTTTTTTTTTTTTTTTTTTTTTTTTTTTTTATA
>VMDO01000869.1:0-120932 GCA_007922755.1 Pedetes capensis
TAAAAAAAAAAAAAAAAAAAAGAAAAAAAAAAAAAGATGACCTGCAGTTGATTTAGCTCCTGCACACTAGGTCAAAGACAGCTTGGAAAACACCTGAGCCACCCATAGGCAAGGGGAAGTTGAGGCTCAAATTGATGATGAAAGCTTTGGCTTTCTGAACATTACATGGAAATCATAAAAGAAAATGCTTTGTGTAGTGTGTGTGTGGGGGGTGTGGGTGTTAGCATGTGTTAACATGTACATTTTTATTGTGATAAGATATATAGTATATAATTTACCATTTTAACTATTTTTCATATACATTCAGTGACATTACATTCAAAACATTGTGCAACTAACACAACCATCCATCTCCAAAACATTGTCATCTTCCCGAACTAAAACTCTGCACCCATTAAACAATAACTTCCCATTTCTCTTCTTCCACCACTCTCCCCCAGCCCCTGGCAACCACCCTTCTACTTTTTGTGCTCCGCCCTCTCTGAGGCCCTGGGTTCAATCTCCAGCACCACAAAAATGGGAGAAGGACATGGTAGCCCACTCCCAAAACAACTAGCGATTGAAAATCCTATGAATAGCAGAGAAGCACTGACATAGTGCCTGGCATGGCACAGTGTCAAGAAGTATTTCATTCTGTTGTACATAGGGTTTCTATGAGTCAGACCCAACTGGATGGCACGTAACAACAATAACAACATTGACTACACTATAAACCTTATGTCTGGTTTAGTTCACTTAGCAAAACTACTTTCCAGAACCATCAATGTTGTAGTATGTACCAGAATTTCATTCCTTTTTAAGGCCAAATTAAGGTCAATTGTGTCCATATAGTCCTTTTAGCTAGTGTGAATAATACTACTATGAATATAAGTGTACAAGTCTCTGTTTTATTAGTAGTGCTTTTTAATATTTGGAATCGTGTTTTCCTATGATGCACACACAAACTGCCTTATGTCTATCTGAAAAGTTAGTAAAAATGGACCAAAAGGCTGAGATTGTAGCTCAGTGGCAGAGCTCTTGCCTCGTATGTCTGAGGCCCTTGTTTCCATCCCCAACACCACAAAAACAAAAGCAAGACAAAAAAATTTACCAACAGACTAGATCACCCCATTACAAGATTAGTTTGAGGGTGGAAGGCAGAGACCATGGGTTTTCTGGATTCTGTGCAGTCTCTGTAGTGCTCAGCATCCAGGGTGCATCCAGTCAGCATGAAGTGCTAGGAACACACCCACAACCCATGTCACTAGACATCACAAAGTTCTCCAGGGCCAACAGGGCCCTGGTTATCAATGCTTGCTACAGTCTGGCTTTATCAAAAGATTACTTAGTCCTCATTTTGATTAGCCAAGTACTTTATAATGATTTACTAATAGGTCTTTTCCATCACCAACAATCATCACCAGATATGTGGAACTGGAGTATTTGTCTAGGGAGCGAGCCAATTTTATGTGGCGTTTATATGCAAATATGAATGCAACCATAGAGACCAAACTTACTTTGCTCTAGGGAAATGTACCCGTCTAGCTGAGAATAAAAATTAAATGTGCTGTTCTATAAGTGAAACCATAGTACTGAGGCTGGCATGTGACCCACTGTACCTGATATGGAATTAAGAACTCACTATCCTAAAGGATGGGCTGGGATTTAGCTCAGTTGGTAGAGCACTGTGCTGCAGTCTCTGAGGACCCGAGTTCAATTCCCAGCACCGCAAAAATGGGAGAAGGGCCTGGCAATTCACTCCCAAGGCAATCCTGAAGCAGTCAGCCATTGAAAACCCTATGAGGGTCGCTATGAGTCGGATACTGACTCAATGGCACCTAACAACAACAACAACATCCTAAAGGATGGCATTAAGAACCATGAACCTGCTCTCACTTTCCCCTACATCTTCCCCGAATTTCCTTTCAGCTTAGAGCTCATAGTGTTAGGAGGGACAGTGAAGAGCATAACTCATAACAGCTGAGCCAAAGACAGTGACCTCAGCTCATATAACCAAGGAACAACCTGCTTCAACAACCTAGTACTATCCTCTCATTCAATAATGCCAACATACAGGGCTTTCAAATTCTACTCCAAACATCAATTTTCACAGCCTTTTCACTGATGTTTGGTATGTGGGATTATAGCTTTTTTAAAAATTTCATTTTCTAAAATAAGTATTGTTATATAGAAAATTGAATACATCTTATGTAAATCATTTTAACATGTAAATGCCACTTGCTTTGATAGTCATCATAGTAATGTTATATATACCACATATATTATGCACGTATATTATGCATTTTGTATGCCTAAAATTTAAGAATTTGCTTGCATGCATTAGTTATATTTACATTGCTGTTTTTTCACTTTCTGGCTTTAATAGTCCTGGTACACATTTCCATATCATACACTGAATTTTCTTATGAATTCTATCTACACAACTCTGTCCTAAGGGATAGGGAACCAAAAGTAGCAAGCAGGTGCCAGAAAGTTCATTGATACAAAAATTATGACATTCTTATTTCACTATCTGAAACAGAAACTGAAAAGACAATAAAAGATAGTTACTTGGTAACTGAGAATCTGCACCTTCTAGATTATGGGCAACCAATTTTTTGTTGTTGGTTTTGGCTTTTGGGATTTTTTGTTTTTTGAGGGTGTTTGTTTTTTGAGACAAGTCTTACTGTGTAGCCCACACTGGCCAAGAACTTGCTGTGTACCACACAGGCTGGCCTTAAACTCACATTGATCCTCTTGCCTCAGCCCCTGAGTGTTGGGATGACAGGCATGCACCACCACCCCTGGCTGGGCAGTCAGTTTTAATGACCTCTTCAATATATTCATTTTTTCATTTCGTGTCTTTTAAATGCCTTTTACACATGAGGTCCTGAAGCTGCCAAGATGAATAAGGATCCTGTCTGAAGGGTTTGTAGACCCACTTGACAGTGGTATGATGCAAGTATCTGGGGTAAGAGTGTTTGGGGTAGAAGAAACAGCCAGGGCTAAGGCCCCAAAGCAGGCTTGGGCCTGGTGTGTTAGAGGATTTTCCAACTGGAATCAATAGGAGGAACTGAGGTCAAGGACCAAGGGTGCAGATCTGTGACCACTATATAAAGTTGGTGAAAGTAGGTCTTTTGTAATCACCCTTTCTTAGAATAACCTTGGGTATGCATGTTGTCTTGTAAGCCCCTCACTAGGAGAAAGTCTCTAGACCTCTGTTGTCCAATATGGTCACCACCAGCCCCACGTGGCCACTGAGTGTGAACATGTGGCTAGTCCATGTGGAGATGTGCTCAAAGTGTAAATTCCATGTCAGATTTCAAAAGTATTTTAAAAAGTATAAAAACAGAATTGTAAAATATCTCAATAATTTTAATTAATTATATGCCAAGGTGATGTTTAGATTGGGCAAGACAAAACAGATTATAGTACTAAAAATAATTTTGCCTTTTTCTTTTTTACTTTTTAAAGTTGCAACTACTAGAAATTTTTAATTATATATGTGACTTGCATGATATGCCTGTGACCATAACTGCTCTAGATGCTAGCTTGATGTCATGAGCTGATTTTTGCATCCTCTCAAATTCCTATGTTGAAACCCTAACACCCAAAGTGACTGTTTTTGGAGATAAGGGATTTAAGAATCAATAAAGGGCATAAGCATGAGTCTCTATTCCCACAGGACTCATGTCTTTATAAAAAGAGGAAGAGCCACCAGGGATGCACATGCACAGAGGAGGGTCATGTGAAGAAGACACAGCAAAGAAGTGGTGGTCTATGAGCTAAGGAGAAGATCTCACCAGAAAGTAGCCCTGACAGTACCTGACAGTCCATAACTATGAGAAGATAAGCTTCTGTTCCTTGGGCCGCCTAGGCTGTGGAACATCATTATGGAAGCCTGAGTTAACTAATTTGTTGTTGTTGTTAGGTGCTGTCAAGTCGTGTCTGACTCATAGTGACCCTTATAGGGTTTTCAATGGCTGGTTGTTTCGGGATTGCCTCGGGAGTGGTTGCCACGTCCTTCTCCCATTTCTGTGGTGCTGGGAATTGAACTCAGGACCTCAGAGACTGCAAAGCAGCGCTCTACCAACTGAACTAAATCCCAGCCCCCAAGTTAACTAATACTCTACTCAAATGTTGCAATCTACTCCCAAAGCAATTTCAAAACAACCAGTCATTGAAAACCCCATGAGGCTCGCTATGAGTCTGACCTGACTCGATGGCATGTAACAACTACTCAAACTACGGTCCACAGGCCAGGAGCATCAGCACCACCTGGGAACTTGTTAGACATGCAGAATCCCAGGCTCTGTTCAGATCACCTGAACCAACATCTGTATTTTAACAAGATCCCTGGATGTCTTCAGGAGCCCTTCTCTGGAGCATGTACCAGGTTTCGAGAGCATTAAGGACATTCATTGGAGACTTCAAAAATAGATGAGAGAAGGGATACAGGAGAGGCGTGTGGGCAGGAGAAGAAGTCAGAAGGGTTTGCTCGGTGGCCTCTGTCTCGTTATGGAGAGCAAATACCCATGGCTGAAGTTAGAGAAGAGCCTGGAGTTCAAATACCCAGCCTAGGGAGCTTTCTTCTTTCTGATCCTAATGATTCAAATCCCTGCATTTCAGAGCTGAATATGATCCTTCAGAAAGCATCTACTTCAAAAAAGTAAAAATTTGAAGCTGGGCGTGATGGTGCACACCTATAATCCAAGCATTTGGTATGCTGAGGCAGGAGGATGGAGAATTCGAGATCAGTCTGGGCTATATCATGAGTTCTGGGCCATTCTGAGGTATGTAGCAAGAATCTGTTTTAAACACACACAAAATAAATAAATAAGTATTTTTTTAAAAATTTAAAACCAAATAATAGAATTTTCTTCAAAAGTAAGAAAAAACTTTGAAAGTTTATTTTTATTAAGCACTACCTAACACACTACACGCTACGTGATACACTGCATAACCTTCTACCAAGGGTAGATGTTCATAACTGAGTTTTTTTGTTTTTTTTTTAATTCAGGCAGGAAAATGCTTTCTTAATCAGTAGTAACAATCTATCACTTTCCATCACACTCTGCTGATGTGGATAATGGGCAGCTCCTTTCCCTTTGCCCCTGTCAGTAAATCTGTGGGTAGACACAGTGCCCACTCGGGATGAGCATGTACCTACCATGTTGCCCCTTCCAAAGAGAGTCTCAAACCACATTTCATCCTAGGCCAAAGGAGGAAAAAAAATTAAATTGTTGTTGTTGTTGTTAGGTGCCGTCGAGTCGGTATCCGACTCATAGCGACCCTCATAGGGTTTTCAATGGCTGAGTGCTTCGGGATTGCCTTGGGAGTGGATTGCCAGGCCCTTCTCCCAAAAAAAATTAAATAGACAACAGCAAAGTATTTCACTATTGAGGAGGGACAAAGTATTTCACTATTGAGGGGGGCCACTTAGGGGGATGAGAATCTGGCCTTGCTCCCAATCTAAAGCCCTTTCCTACTATTAATTCAGCATGGGAATTCTAAAGAATAGTCCCAATTTTCAGAGCCACAGCGATGGGAAGAAAAATTTTCCAAAGCAAAGAAGCCAGTCTCAAGCTGTCGTAGAAAAAAAGAGAGAAAACAGTCCAGTCCAGTGGGCCTGAGAGGGGCATGCACAGTCTAATACCAGCCACATGGCCTGTGCATGGCTGGTAGGTACCCTCAAGCCTCACTGGGCGGCTCCTGGTCAAGATTACTATATGATGCAGGAAGTCTCACTGCATGGGCTGGCCACAGATGCTGCGAGCTTTGAATTACTGCACGGTCAGATCCAGTTAATCTGTGCCTTGATTATCTGTGTGTCTGGCTAGATAAAAACATCCTAGCATGGAGATATAGCTCATGACTAGACTGCTAATTTGAAATAGAGATGTGTGCCTCTCTGCGTGCCCCCCTCCCTGACACACCCTTAGGTGTGCATTAGCGTGGACAAATGGATTAAATGTATTATCAAGCCTGTCCTGCTTTAATTCCTATGGATATACTACTCCCAGGTACTTAGGGAATCACCAGTGGAAAATCAGAAAGGATAAGCATAGAGAAAGGTAGGAAATGTTAAAGGTTTGGAGACAAACAATGAAAAATATGTCAAAATTAAATCACCTTGTTCTTCAGTTGAAAATTATCACTATGTGGGAGCTGGACTGAATGACGGTTTTAGAATGGGCTGATTTAGCTTTAAATCTTAGGTTTGCCCCTTGTTGGACAAGTGAACCTGGGCAAGTCATTTTATCTCTCTGTCCCCCCTCAATAGTGAAATACTTTGCTATTTTCTATTTAATTTTTTTTCTTCCTTTGGCCTAGGATAAAATGTGGTTTGAGACTCTTTGGAAGGGGAAACATGGGTAAGTACTGGCTCATCCCCAGAGTGGGCACTGTGTCTACCCACAGGAGAATGATTAATTCTCCTGTTAGAATGAAAATAGTGAGTTTTCCTTGTAGAATTTTTTTCAAGGATTAAATGAGAAGGTGTAGAAAATGCCTTGCCTATGGTAGAATCTCAGTCAATGTTACTGTTCTCTCCACCCTCTGTCTTCATGAACTCTCCTGTTGAGACAGAACTTTTCTACATGAAATGGTGGCAAGATTGTGCCCAGTAAGAGGAGACATTCTGAGCAGACAGATACAATAAGATCATCTTCAAGGACTCTACCATGTTGTTGGATGCCCTCAAGTCACAGAGTAACCCTATATAAAACAGAACAAAATACTACCCAACACTGTGTCATGCATATGACCTTTTTATGTTGAGCCCAATGTTTCAGTCACTATGTTTCTTCTCATTTTGAGTTGTGTCACATCAGCAAAAGGAAGCCAGGGGCTTTACTCCATTCCTATCTTTAAGGTCGACTCTACTTTGAGGAGACAACTCTTCCCTAGTTGTTTCTTGAATGTCTCTCAGCCTGGTGGGGAGGAGGGGCAGGCTATATTTGACAGTGCTTCTCTGCTATTCATAAAGTTTTCAATGGCTAATTATTTCAGGGGGCTTGGGTTTAGCTGAGTTGGTAGAGTGCTGCTCCACACTCTCTGTGGACCTGGGTTCAATCCCCAACACTGCAAAAATGGGAGAAGAACATGGCAATCCATTCCTGAAGCAATCCCAAAAAATAATCAGCCACTGAGAACCCTATGAGGGTCGCTATGAGTCAGATCCAACAATTACTTCAGTAGTGGACTGCCAGGTCCTTCTCCCTAGTCTGTCTTAGTCTGGAAGCTCAGTTAAAACCTATCCACCATAGGTGACCCTGCTGATATCTAACATATTGATGGCATAGCTTTCAGCATCATACCAACACACAAGACCCACACAACAAGCTGACAGGTGAAGGTAGAATCTCAGTCAATACTGCCATTCTTTCTATCCCTCTGTCTTCTTTTTCTCCCCCATTGATATAGACGTTTTCTACATGCAATGCTGGCAAGATTATGTACAGTAAGAGACATTCTGAGCAGACAGATACAGCAAGACCATCTTCAGAGATACTACTTTGTTCCATGATTTTACTTGGAACCTCTGATAATTATCAGAGAACATAATTACCACACATGGTAACCAATGGAGATGTATTAATAAAAAGTAAAAATAGTAGAAGGAGTAGAAGTAATAGTATATTCATTGTTGTATACTAAAAATATAAGTTCCTGATCTTTGTGGCTGAACATTTTGTGCACCTGGAATGGACACCTCAAGCTCTAGCTATTTCTGTTGATATAAGTTTAGAAAGAAGAACTCCCAGAGAGCTTTAGAATCAGTAAGAGTTTTCCTTTTTCTTTTATTTAAAATCCCAATAGTTTATTTTTGGAGTGTCCTTGGTGAATAGGGATTGTCCAGGTATGACATGCCACAATTTTTTCCTCCTCTTTCAGTAGTCAAGAACACTCAAATGAGAAATGAAACTCTTTCCTGTGGGAAGGACAGTGCAGGCTCCTTGTCAGATGTGACTCCCTGAGTGGAGGTGTGGCCCAACAGGACCAAGAGCTGGGGCCCAAAGCCAGAGGAGGAATATTGGCCTGCTAGCTCATCACCAGATCACAGGACTTGGGAATCCAGAGGCACTGTCCTCCCAGGAGCTGGAGACAACCAAGACCCTAGCTGGAATCTAGATATGCCTCTTTTCATCTGCTCTTTCCCATTCATTCCTCAACTCATCAGCAAATACAAATAATAATATTGATTACTTATTGGGCCCTTATCTACATGCCAGAATTAACTCACCTTATCTTCGTATCAATCAGCCTATGAAGTAGTAAATACTGTGTCCATTACACAGATGAGAACATTATGACCTAAAGATGTTAATGAAGTTGCCTAAATTCCCCCAGCCGCAAGTGGTCAGCTGGGTATTGAATTCCAGTTTGGTGAGACAATGCCCCTTCTCAGATCAGAAACATTTGTTCAGTTCCCTAGAGTTTGGAATTATACCTGTCGTTGTATTCCTCTGGCATTTCCTTTTCCTTTACATAAGAAAACATTTAGAGTGGTTTCAATCAATGCAATCAATACCCTGACCTAAACCAGAAACAATAAGGTTGTTTCAGCTCAGAAACTTTGGCAGTCTCATTCCATTTTGCAAACACTCATCGTTGTTTTTGTTTTTTGTTTTTTGTTTTTTTTTCCTTCTCTAATTTCACAAAGGTGCTCCTTGGCCTTCTTGTGCTATATACTCATTTAGTTGTTTGAAGGCCATTGAGGGTCTGCTCTGGATCAGACACTGTGTTCTTCCTCAGAAAGACAAATATTAAGTCTCCACCCTCAAGCTGTGCCCAGGCTAGTGGGAAAGACAGTCACACAAACAGACAATTTCAGTGGGGATTTGTGACCACAGAAATACACTTATGTCCAAAGCTGGACAAATACAGAGGATCCAGCAGTGATACCAGCTTGGAGGCATTGATGAAGTTGTTCACATTTCAGTGGCCCAGCATCAGAATAGCAAAAAGCCCTTCAGTAGGAACAACAATGAGAAGTGATAGGGCCTGGAGTATTTCAGGAATGTCTGTGCATCTTTGGGCTGTGGGGAGCAGAGATGCACAGGTGATGAGAGAGGAGTTAGGGAAAGAAGTCCAGGCCAGGGATGGCAGGCCTCATACACCTTGCTCAGGGGTCTGGGCTCTACATTGGGCGCCAAGAAGTGCCAGAGAGGTTTTACAAGGGAAATGTTATGACAAGATTATTCTTCTAGGAAGACCCTCCTGGCAGCAGAGAGAGCTATTGGCAAGAAAAAGCAGACTAGTGAGAGAGAAACCAATGACATGACTATGCAGTGATCCAAGTGAAAAATGGGCTAGATAATAGAGAACAGAGATCATGGCCATGTTCGCAGAGATTTCTGAGTTAGCAGTGGCAGGATGGAGATAGCTTAAATGTGAAGGATTCAAGAGCTGAGGTCAGGCCAACACCTCAGACTGTCTTACTGGGAATCTGGTGGATGTGACAATATTAAATGAAATGGAGTGTCCTATAAGAAGAGAGGTCTTCAGCCATACCACCCTGGCATCTGATCCCATCTGATCTCAGAAACTAAGCAGGGTCAGGCATGGTTAGTACTTACATGGGAGATGGCCTGGGAATACCAGGTAATGAAAGCTAGGGAGAAGGACCTGGCAGCTCACTCCCCAAACAATCAGCCATTGAAATCTCTATGAATAGCAGAGAAGCACTGACAATAGTGCTGGGCATGGCATAGTGTTGGGGAGTGTTTTGTTTGTTATACACAGGGTTACTAACAACAACAACAACACAGAAGAGCAGGCTGGGAAGATTAGGGGATGGGGCAAGGAGTGTGAAATATGTTTTCAATTGAATACTGAGGCCTAGGGCCCCCTGTCAGATTTCTGGGATATAGCCTAGACATTAATCTGTGGGATATAGGGTAATCTAAACATTGGAATTTCTTTCTTAAATCTCTCTGGTGATTCCAATAATTCAAGTTGAGAACCACTGTTTTCAAAGGATAGGAGAAGGACACTAAAAACAGAATTCTCAGGAAAAAAAAATCACAATTTAAAAGGCAGAAAGTATAGCCCAAGTGTGTTTGGATAACATATTGATTATATTAATTATGTGATTCAGAACTCAGCCTCAAGGTCCAGGTAGATGGAGCCCACACACCCCACACTGCTTTCCCACTGAATGTAGCCATATGCCTGGCCAGAATGCAGGGAAGGAGCAGTGATTTGAGGACTGTTAAGTATATAGTCCCCTGCATGTCTGTCAGCTTGTCATGCTGTGGGGGCTTGCATGTTGCTATGATGCTGAAAGCTATGACACCTGTATCCTAGATACCACCAGGGCCACCCATGATGGACAGGTTTCAGCTGAGCTTCCAGACTAAGATAGACTAGGGAGAAGGACCCAGCAACCCACTCCCAAAACAATTAGCCATTAAAAACTCAATGAATAGCAGATAAGCACTGTCAGACATAGTGCCAGAAAATGAGCCCCTTAGGTTGGAAGGCATTCGAGAAATGACTGGGGAAGAACTGCCTCCCCAAATAGAGTCAACCTTAGTGATGGGAGTAGAATAAAGCCCCTGGGACCTTGTTTTAGCATGACTCAAAATGAGAACAAACATGGTGTCTGCAACATTGGGTTCAAACATAAAAAGATCATGTGCATGGCACAGTGTCAGGTATTGATTCATTCTATTGTACACAGGGTCATGATGAGTCGGACCTGACTCGTTGCCACCCTAAAACAATAAGAAACATATAGTGTCTGGAGGTGTAGCTCAGGGGTAGTATGTGTGCTTATGCATAAATCCAAAGATTCAACCCCTAGCACCAAAAAGAAAAAATATATAGTAGCTAATAGATTGGGAAGTCTAGAGTCAAAGTTCCTCTGAACAAGAGGTGGGCTTACCAAATTTTTATCTATTTTCTGCTAAATAGACTATGTCTGCAGCCATAGCACCTTAGCATCCGATACCATCTGATCTTGGAAGCTAAGCAGGGTCAGCCTGATTAGTCCTTGGATGGGAGACTGCTTGGGAAAACCAGGTGCTGCAGTCTAGGGAGAAGGACCTGGCAACTCACTCTCAAAACAACCTATCATTGAAAACCCTATGAATAGCAGAGAAGCACTATGCCAGGCATGGCACAGTGTCAGGGAGTGTTTTGTTCTGTTATATATAGTGTTGCTATGAGTCAGACCTGACTCAATGGCTCCTAACAACAACAACAACAAAAGTAGACCACAGGCTTTATTCAGTTTCACCAGATTTTACATGCACTCATTTGTGTGCATACAGATCTATACAGGTATATATTCACATACTCAAAACTGCAATAAGACTCAAAATTATTCCAGTAGCACAAAGGAACTCCTTATGTTATCCCTATACAGTTATACACATGCCATACCCCATCCAGTCCCTGTCCCTGACAACCATTAATCTTTTCATTTCTATAATTTTGACATCTTAATAACGTTATATAAATGTGATCATATAATATGTGACCTTTTGAGTTGGTTTTTTTTCATTCAGCATAACCCCTGAGATCCATCTAAATTATATGTATTAATAGTCTGTTCCTTTCCACTGCAGAGTAATATTCCACGGTAGGGACAGTTTGTTTAACTATTTACCCCTGCAGAACATCTGGGTTGTTTCCAGTTTTGAGCTATTACAAATGAAGTTATTATGAAAATTTTTGTACAAATGTTTGTGCCAACACAGGTTTTCAGTTTTCTGGGATAAATGTCCAGGAGTAACACTGCTGAGTTGTGTGGTAAGTGTATGTTTAACTTTATAAGAAATTTCTAAATTCTTCTCCAGAGCAGCAGTACTATTTTACATTCCTATGAACAATGTATGAGAAATCTAGTTTATGTCCTCAACAGCATTTAGTATTTTCACTTTTAGCCATTCTGATAACTAGACAGGCCATATCTCATTGTGCTTTTAATCTGCTTTCCCTGACAACTTACGAACTTCAACATTTTTTCTTGTTTTTACTTGCCATTCATATACCCTCTCCAGTGAAATGTCTATTCATGTCTTTTGCTTATTTTCCAATTGAGTTTTTTTACTGAATTTTGAGCACACTCAGTGTTTTCCAAATTGATTAAATACCATGTGGTTTGCAAATAATTTCTTGTAATTCGTGGCTTGTCTTTTCCTCTTCTTAAATTTTTAAAAGGTTTTAATTTTGCTGACATCTGATATAGCAATTTTTTTAAGTTATGGGTTGTGATTCTAAGGTGAAGCTTAAGAACTTGTCTCCTAAAGAATTCTCTCCTATGCTTTTTTTCCCCTAAATGTTTTATAATTTTGTATGTTACATTTAAAGCCACAATACAGTTGAGGTAACTTTTATAGAAGATGTGAGATTGATTGAGGGTTTTTTTTTTTTTTCTTTTTTTGGCCTATTGGTACTCAATTGCTACAGCATGATTTGCTGTAAAGCTGTCCTTTCTCTGTTGAATTGCTTTTGTACTATGTCCAAATTAGTTGGGGGTATTTATGTGGGTCTATTCTGGGTTTTCTCTCCTATTCCATTGATCTATGTATCTATCCTTCTGCCCAATACCATACCCTCCTGATTACTGTAGCTTTATAGTAACTTTTTTTTTTTTTTTTTTTTTTTGAGGTACTGGGGATTGAACCCAGGGCCTCGCGCCTGCACGTTTTGCAAATGCTGGACCACTGAGCTGCGCCCCCAGCCCATTTTTTTTACTTTTTGAGACAGGGTCTCGCTAAATTACGCAGACTGCCTCTGGTCTCGAACTTGCGATCCTCCTGCCTCTGCCTCCCGAGCCACTGGGATTACAGGCGTGTGCCACCTCGCTTTATAGTATCTCTTGAAGTCAAATAATATGAGTCCTCCAACTTTTTCTTCATCAAAATTGATTTACTTTAATTAATTTTATGCTAGGCATTTTCATCTGTATCCATTTTGTCTTCTGTTTTATTCTAGGGAAGAAAACCTCTTCCATAAATTCTTCCTTTTCTTGTTGCAACTTAAGCAAATGCTGTTGGATTTGTTCCAATCTGTCCTCCAGTCACTGCAAGGCCCACAGATTGCTGATTTCTGACTGCACAGATTCTTGGTAAACACTGAGCCATTGCGGATCTTGGTTACTAAGTTCAGATGTGTAAGGCTATGAATCCTCCTGTATGCATCCTGTTCTTCCTGGATAGGATCTTGGGAAGCTCCACAGCTGATTCAAGGCACACTTTCCCAATGGTGACATGAGGTACAATACGGACTGAAATTTCAATTCTCTCATACGCTGAGGTCTTTGGGGCCTGTATGGATTGGAAGCAAGTGCAGAGTACCTTGCCAGTCTTTGTGTTTTTATCCTCTAAGAAACAAGAAAAAAAATAAGTCCTACAAAGCCTTAATCCATCTTCTGGTATAGGGCTTGTGTGTGAATATCAACATGTGAAGTCCAAACAGTTACATGAGGATGAGAATGATACCAGCCCAGTGACCTGTTAGTTCAGCCAACTTCTCTGCTTCTGTTGACGCTACAGACAGTTGCTCTGGAGAAATTTCTACTCGGTCCTTCCTCTTATCAGAACATCTCAAGATGATGACAGAATGAATGTGGACAATTCTGACAGTGTGGACCTTTGCAGCAACTATGCGCATTTCAATTTCAGTATGTGCAAATTTGGAGTCACTCTTTGTGTCATCGTTCAACTCCCCTATACATAGACCCATCACCTCTTCCTTTTCTGTGCTCAGAGCGTGGTTGAGACAAAGTAGGAAAGCGCCAGCCTGGAGATAAGATGAACGGCCTGCACCAATTGCACCACCTGCACCGCCATCTTGGTCCGCTCTGCTCTTGTCTGCCTTGGGCCCACTCTGGCCAAAACGACCCAGGCTCCAGTGCAGCCTCCCTGTGCTGGGCGTTAGGCCTGGCCTGGCTTCCGCTGGTCCCATGGAGGCGGAGCTTGGGGCATGAGGGAGCGGGCTTGCCTAGCAACACCAGGGAAGCGCCTGTGTGTGTTGGAGCAGGCGAGGCCATGGAGCCACCAGTTTACCATAGGTTTAGCTTCAGTGTTCCCGGGTATAGATATTAAGTGCTATGAAACCGGGAAGTGGACATCTGCATGAAAAAAGAAAGGTCCAGTAGAAACTGTCCGATTCCAGTTCAGAGAGCAGGAAAGAGATACTAAGAAGGCTCAGAGAAAGTGGGAGAGGTCCCCTGCTTTCTTTTATGCTTTTCTTTTCCCTGGAGCACTGAAAAGGAAAGCCTGGGAACCAGAAAGTAATAGGGACATTATAGGGAGGCGGTGTTTGAGAAAGTGACCTGATAAAGTCGTTTATGAGTCCCTGCACTCACTCACAATTGGCACATTTGTGAATCTGACCCTAAGCAACATACCAAAAGCTTTGAGAGAGAACTGAGAAGGACCATCGCCCACCAGACCTCCTCCCAGACATAGCCACCAGGTGGCGCACATACAGGACATATCTGAATAGCACTATAAAGCCTGAAAGTGGAACTGACATTGAAACCACAACCCAGAAAAGGATGATTGGAACTTGCAGACTGAGTCTATTACGACGTAATAATAAATGAAGAAGAAAAAGGAGAAGGAGAAAGAGAAGGAGAAGATAAAAATCAACATTTTCCCTAGGATGTGTTTGTGTGGTCCTATGGATCCACCAGGGATAGGGTTTAGCTCACTTGGTAGAGCACTGCTCTGCACTTCCTGAGGACCAGGGTTCGATCCCCAGCACTGCAAAAATGTTAGAAGGATGTGGCAGCCTACTCCCAAAATAATCCTGAAACAGTCAGTAATGGAAAGCCCTGTGAGACTCATTATGAGTCAAAGCCAACTCAATAGCCTCTAACAACAACAGGCAAGGGCTCTACCACTAAGCTATTATAACAGCCATTTATTTATTTATTTTTCTATTTTGAGACAGGGTCCAGCTAGGTTGCCCAGGCTGGCCTTGAATTTGTGGATAGCCCAAGCAGTCCTGGAACTTGTGATCCTCCTGCCTGAGCCTCTTGAGTAACTGGAGATTACCAATCTGTGTGACCAAAAATGCTTCAACAAGTAATGGCAAACTTTCTTTAAGTGAATGGAAAGGTAGGTCAATGGATTGTATAAATGTCAATTTTCTGGTTGTGATTGTACCATAATTGTACATGATGTTACCATCAGGGAAAGCTGGGCTCAGGCTATTGTATTAGGTTGCTAGGGTTGCCATAACAAAGCAACACACTAGGTGACTTAAACAACAGAATTTTATCATCTCACAGTTCTGGAGGCTGGCAGTCCAAAATCAAGGTGTCACCAAAGTTGGTTCCTTATGAGGACAGTGAGGGAAAATTTGTTCCATGCTTCTATCTTTGGTTTATAGAAGACCATCTTCTTCCTGTGCTTCTTCACAACATTTTCCCTGTATATGTGTGTCTATGTCCAAATTTCCCCTTTTTATAATGACACCAGTCATGCTGGATTAAGGTCTACCTTAATGACTGCACTTTAACTTGATTACCTCAATAAAGATTGATCTCCAAATCCTCACATTCAGAGGGCTTTACAACAAGAATTTTGGAAGGGGACACCATTCAGTCCACAACAGTTATACAGAACCTTTCCGAACTATTTCTTACAAATGTATGCAAATCTATCATTATCTCAGGATTAAAATTCTACAAGATTTATAAAAATAGGGGGAAGAGTTGGGCGTGCCTGTAATCTACAACATTGGGAAGACTAAGAAGGATTGTGAGTTCTAGCCCAACCTAAGCTACATAGCCAAACCTTGTCATAAAAAAAAAAAAAAGTCAAATCAAATAAAAGATTTAAAAATAGGAGGAAAATTAAAAGAATGGGAAGAATTGAACTCAAAGTATTTTCTCTGATCATCATAGAATTAGACTAGAAATCAATAACAGAAAAATATCCAAATTCTTGGAAATTGAGCACATTTCTGTACAATAATTTGGTCAAAGAGGAAGTCCTGGGAAATGGATGTACATAACAAACTGCATGGTAATAAAAGTGCAGCATATCAAAATTTCTGGGATGCAAGTAAAACAGTTCTCAGAGAGAAATTTATAGCATAAACATTAACATTAAATAAATATGATATGTACATCTTAGAATATCATCCAGCTGTAAAAACATTGAAGATACAGACAGAACTCTATCATATTTTGTCATATGAAAAACTAAAAATTATATGTACAAGCTAACTTTGGTGGAAAACGAGGTAGAAAATGAGAATAACTCATACCTTCATGTTTCTAGATAAACCCTGAAGAGATGCACAGTGAACTAATAAAAACAGTTATCTGTATGGCTGGACAAAATGGGCAGATAGGAACAGAGGAAGGAACACAACTTTTCAATGTATATCTTGTGTATTGTTTGCCTTTTTAAAAATATTGAGGTGAAGTTCACATAACACAAAGTTAGCCATTTTAAAGTGTACAACTCAGTGGCATTTAGTACATTCACAACGTTGTGCAACCATAGCCTTTATTAAGTTCCAATACATTTCATCACCACCAGAGGAAATCCTGTACTCAGCAAGCAGCCACTTTCCAATCCCCTGCCTTATGCCCCTGGCAACCACTAATCTGCTTTCTATCTCTATGAGTTTACCTACGCTGCATATTTCATATAAATGATATAATACAATATGTGTTCTTTCATGTCTGGCTTCTTTCAATGAGCATCATATTTTCCACATTCACCCATGTTTTAGCATGTATCCACTTTTAGTCCTTTGTATGACTAAATAATAATTCCATTGTAGGGATCTACCTCATTTCACTTATCCACTCACCTGTTAATGGACATTTAAGTTATTTCCACTTTTTAGCTGTCATGAGTAATGTTGCCATGAACATTGTCCACTAGTATCTGTTTGAGTCCTTGTTTTCATTCAATTCATTTGGTTATGTACCTTGGAGCAGAATTGCGGGGACGTAGGGTAATTCTAGGAAACACCAATCTGATTTTCAGAGTGACTGCACCATTTCACATTCCAATCAGCAATAAACTAGGATTCCAACTTCTCCATGTCCTCAGCAATATTTTTTATTTTCTGGGTTTGGATTTTTTTTTCCTAGGGTTTTTGTTTGTTTTTTTTTTGTTTCTGTGGTACTTGGGGGTTGAACCCAGGGCTTTGCACATACTTTTACAAGTTCTCTGCCTCTAGGCTGCACCCCCAGCCCATTGTTTATTTTGAATCAGGGACTCTCTAAGTTATGCAGCCTGCCTCTGGCCTCAAATTCGTGCCAATCCTCCTACCTCAGCCTCCCAAGGACTGAGTTTACAGGTATACACTACCATGCCCAGATTTATTTTATGTATTTTATTTTTGTTTTTTATTTGTTTGTTTCAGTAGCAGGGGCTAAATCCAAGGTCTCACACATACCTTGCAAGCACTCTACCACTGTGCTGTACCCCCAGCCCCTTTTTTATTTTTATCTTGAGACAGGGTCTCACTAAGGAGAGCAGGCTACCTCTGAGCTCAAAATAGCAATCCTCCTGCTTCCCCCTGCCAAGTCACTGGGATTACACATGCCCAGCTATTTTCTGTATTTTTGAGTGTAGTCATCCTAGCAACTATGAAGTGATAGCCCATTGTCTTAGTCTATTTTGTGCTACTGTAACAGAATACATGAAACTGGGTAGTTTATAATAAAATGTATTTCTCACAGTTCCAGAGGCTGGGAAGCCCACCATCGAGGGACAGAATTTGGCAAGGGCCTTCTTGCTGTGTCATCCCATGGTTGAAAGGGGAAGAGACACAGAGAAACAGAGAGAGAGACAGGAGATAAATTCGTCCTTTCCAAGGAACCCACTCTCATAATAATGAGCACACCCCCATGATAGCATTTAATAATTTATAAAGTCAGAGCCTTCATGACCTAATCACTTCTTAAAGGTCCCACCTCTTAATACTGTTACAATGGTGATTAAGTCTCCAATGTATGCTTTTGGGGAACACGTTCAAACCACAGCATTTATTGTGGTTTTCATTTTATTTCCCTAATGACTAATAATGTCGAACATCTTTTCATGGGCTTGTTGCCCACTCATATATATTCTGAGGTGTTATTTTCCTTTCCAAACCCTATGAATATATTCTCTATCTGAAATAGAAAGTAAACCAATTTTAAAAAGAAAAGATAGTGATTAGATACAAAATGAGAAACTAGACTACTATAGAACAATAATGGCCCACAGTGATGCTAACATTATAATTCCCAAAATATGTGATAATGTTACCTTACCTAGCAAGAAGGACTTTGCAGATATGATTGTTGTTGTTATTAGGTGCCATAGAGTCGGGTCCAACTCATAGCAACCCTCATAGAGTTTTCAACGGCTGATTGTTTCAGGATTGCTTTGGGAGTGGATTGCCACATCATTTTCCTGTTTTTGTGGGGCTGGGGATTGAACCTAGATCCTCAGAGAGTACAGAGCTATGCTCTACCAACTGAGCTAAACCCCAGACTGCAGATATGATTAAGGATCCTAAAATGGAGAGGCTGTCCTGCATCGCATGGGTATGACTCATATAATCACAAGGGTCTTTATGAGAATGAGGCAGAAGGTAAGAGTCAGAAAAGGAGAGATGGTGATAAGAAACAGAAGGGAGAGGGGAAGAGACAGAGATGGAAAAAGATCTGAAGATGCTACATGGTGGGTCTTGAAGATGGAGGTAGAGAGCCAGGAGCCCAGGGATACAGGGGGCCTCTAGAAGTGGAAAAGGGAAGGAGACAGATTCTTTCCTAGAGCATCTAGTAGGAATACAGCCTGCCCACATCTTGCTCTTAGGACTTCTAACTTCCAGAATTATATGATAATAAATGTTTTGTATTGTTGTAGCCACTGAGTTTGTGGCTTCAAATTTGTTACAGCAGCATTAGGAAACTAATACAACTGCAAATGTTCTTCTCCCTCCAGAATATAGCATAACCTAAGAACCTCCCCATCAATGCTTCATTCTACACAGCAGATTCCCACACGTCTCCTAAATCTCTGAGGGGAAAATATGAACCAGGGAGGGCAAAGGGCTGTTGCCCCATGAGGTGTGAAAGACATCAGTGGCAAAGCCAAGACCTTTCTCATACCCATCCCTAGAGGGAATGCTGAGCTCTGACTCTCTTTAGATGAATGTACATGAGAGATAGGACTTAAAAGTCTCATAAAAATGCAAGAGATTATTATCTTTCACAGACATTGAGCAAGAGCTGCAGAATCCAAAGCCAAAAGACTTCATTTTTATTCCCAGAAGTGGTGTTATCACCTTTAGGTGGGAGAACTTTTAAAGTCTCCCTCCATCCCATTCCTCTTCCTGAGCCTATTCCCAGAGCTCAGCTATAACTGGCAACACCTGTCTATCTGCAGCTCACTCATCAGCTGAAATTTCTGTATGTGGTTTTGCTTCATGTTCACCCTTTTTCAAAGCCCCCTATAAACCTCTTAGCTGATGCTCATAGAGTTGGTCCACAGTGGACCTGGGGGGCAGGTGCAAATAGCTGATGGCCTGGAAATTTTTCCCAGCTTTTCCTAGCTTCAAATTGATGAGCATACCACCATCACAATCACCACTTTCATTGAAAAGAGAGCTTTGGATCTAGGCCGTCTATGACCTAAAAATTCACCTAAAACTCGTTAAAGTACTTGAAGAATGCGGCTCTGTGACTCGGCATAGGCCTGAATAAAACAACATAGTATTTCTTAGAATCCAAAAAAGATGATAGTTACTATTTAAAGGGAGTGTTTGAGTCTCTTGGTTGCTATTTTAAAAATACCTTACATGAGGTAGCACACACCTGTAACCCTACTCCCCAGGAGCCTGAGGCAGAAGAATAGTAAATATGAATCTAGCCGGGGATACATAGCGGGATCCTATCTCAAAATCATCTTCATCATCATCATCATCATCATCATCATCATCACCACCATCATCATTATCACCTTACACTGGGTAATTTGTAAACAGCAGAAATGTATTACTTACAGTTATGGTAGCTGGGGAGTTCAAGATCAAGGCACCCGCACATTCAATGTCTGCTGAAGATTTGTTTTCCAGTTCTAACATACTTTCTGTGTGTCCTCACATGGAAGAAGTTGCAAGGGAATTCACTCCAGCTTCATTTATAAGGGCACTAATCCCCTATAAAGTGGAGGGCGGGGCCCTCATGAGTTAATTACTCCCTAAAGGCTCTACTAAATACTATTGCATTCAGTATTAAGCTCCAACACATGAATTTGGGGAGAACATCAACATTCAGATCATAGCAGGAGGGAAACAGTATTAACCATAAGGAAATGTAATCTCCAGAATGTGGAGGTTTGTTATTAATAAGAACAATAATGACATTTACTGGGTGCCTGCTGCAGTAGACCTGTGGTTGTCTGATAACATGGGTCACACCGAATTCCACGCAGGAAGTTTCGGTTGAATTTACCCAGCTCAGTATGTAAACGCTGAACTCAATCAGTTATTTCATCCCCCTGGTCACACATTGATTCAGGGTTAGGCACCCAGTGCAGACTGAGCCAACAACACTTTGCATTTCATTAGCCATTGGTTCAGAAGACTATGGCACATGACCAAATACAGCTTAATCAGAAGGAGAACCAGGATTTGTTTGTTTGTTTGTGTGTGTTTGCTGGCTTGGTTCTTTGGGACACGGTCTCACTTTATAGTCCTGGCTGGCATGGCAGTCGCTCTCTAGACAAAGCTGGCCTTGAACTTGCAGTGATCCTCCTCCCTCAACCTCCCAAGCTGCTGAGATTACAGGCATGTACCACCACACCAGGCTTTTTTTTTTTTTTAAGACAAGGATTTTTGGTCCAAGGTAGAAGATAAGAAATTCTCTCTTTCTCTCTTTCTGACACTGATGAGAAAGTATACATAGTCCTGTACATCCATAGCATTCTTCTGGCACATGGAAAGGGAGATAGCCTGGGCTATGGCCAACGTCTAAAGGGTCTTGGTAACATAATTGGACAACTAGATTAAGACAATCCTGAAGCCCACTTTTGGGATTTTCAATGATATGAAGCAATAAATTCCTTTGTTAAGTCATTGTGTGTTAGGCTTTTTGTTGCTTACAACTTGACTGACCACACATTAACTGCTATCTGTGTAATGCCACTGCATTATGGGTTTTCATACATTCTGTCTCAGTTAATCTTCTCCACAGCACATTGATGGGAGTTTTATTATCCCCTTTTTACTTTTATGAGGAAACTAAGGTGAGGGAGGGCTGGGATTTAGCTCAGTTGGTAGAGCACTGCGCTGCAGTCTCTGAGGCCCCGAGTTCAATTCCCAGCACCACAAAAATGGGAGAAGGACCTGGCAATCCACTCCCAAGGCAATCCTGAAACCGCCATTGAAAACCCTATGAGGGTCGCTATGAGTCGGATACCGACTCGACGGCACCTAACAACAACAACAACAAGGTGAGGGAGGTCAGGTGTTCTCACCAAGTTCATCAGAATAGAACCAGGATATGGTCTCAGGTGTGTCCAGTCCTACAGCCTCTGCCTCCTAGGATGTTCTACAGGCTCCTATTGAAATACTTGTGGACACAATATTTGGGGGAGGTCCCACACACACACATCACCTCCTGCAATAATTCTACAGGTAACCCTCAGGAGAGATTTTTGCTATAGCTATGGTTATAGTTATGGTTGTATAGTAAGTAATACAAGCTGCTGTATTTCACAGGTGGCATCCCATTTCAGTAGGTGGATGTTTCTTGCAAGCGTTGATGAATCACTATTTTAAAAATATACCAAAAACAAACCAGGAATGGTCCTACATGCCTGTGATCCCAGCACTCAGGAGACAGAGACAGGAGGATCAGAAATTCAAGGCCTACCTGGGCTATATAGTGAGACCCTGTCACAAAAGACCATAAAAAATTAAATAAATACATAAATACATAAATAAATAAATGAGAGCAATAAGTCTCTCATTGCAAGAGACACTGAAGAAAGATCTTAAAGAACTGTCGTTGGCATCTAAGGCAGCAGAACTTAACTCCAAGAACCCAAAAGTAATTCTCTGTTTAATTATGAACGAGTTAACTTTAACTTTCAAATCTGTTATATAAAAAGTCACTTAAAATTTTCTTATTTGAAAATTGGGAGTTAATGACATGAATCTACTTCACTTTCAGAGAGGTTTGAGTGGGATCAGACTTTGAAAAAAATAACATAAAAAATGCTAAGGGCTGGGCTCTTTGCAACACCAGGCAATGAAATAATAATGCCACCTTAGTGATGTGGCCACCAATTACAGTATGACCATCCTACCCTGGATTGTGTAGCTAGAGTTCCTAATTGGCAAGCAAATAAGCAACAATTCCATTGCATATTACAAGTGCGTTATAAGTCCTTAAACTATATTCAAGGAGTGTTTTAGCCTGTACGGAAAGGAAAAGGCTTCAGAAGACATGGTCCCAAACCTATGTCCAACACTAAAGAGCCTCACAACATCCCGCTCCCAGCTTCTGCCTGGCCACCACTGGTGATGGGAAGGCTCTCTGCATTCCATGGTACTCAAGCCCTATTTCAGACATTTTATCTGGTCTAAAGGGCCCGGCTCATTGAGCTCCTATCTACAAGGAAAAGGCTTTAGAGTTGGACAGACCTCAGTTCAAAGGCTCTTTCTGCCAGTTCCTACTGGGAGACCTTAGGCTATTGCTTAATCCCTCTGAGTTCCAAGATCCCAGCAACCAAATAGAGATAATACCTACCTCAGAGTACTAAACTAAAGCTTAAAAGGGACACTGTGCATAAAGTGCATAACACCTGCCCCTGGCACAGACAGTAAGTGTCATCACATGATACCTATTAACTTTCTTAGAAGACATCTCTGAGGGCATAGAGTAGGGCTGCCAGACTTAGCAAATAAAAATATGGGAAACCAGGCTAGGGGTTCCATCCCTAACCCTCCCCTACTACCACACACATACAGGAAACTCAATGAAATTTAAACTTCTGATAAAAATATTTTAGTATAAGTATGTTCTATGCAATATTTGGGACATAATTGTACTAAACTATTATTTGTCATTGACTTGAAATTCAAATTTCACTAAGCATCTTTTATTTTTTCTGACAAATCTCTCATCTATGTAATGGGAACATCAAGACTGAAACAGGGATGGGTTATAGGATTCCTTACTGGAAATGTTTGGGATTTCAGGTTTCTTGAGATTTTTGAATATGTGCAAATACATAATGAGATATCTTGAGAAGGAGATCCAAGCCTACACATGCAATTCATTTGTTTCACATATACCTTATACACATATCCTGAAGCTGACTTTACCCAGTATTCTTAGTGTGCCTGTGTTTTGACTATGACTAATCACATGAGCCTGCAGCCGTAGCCCTGTGGCATCCGATCCCTTCAGATCTCGGAAGCTAAGCAGGATCAGGCCTGGTTAGTACTTGGATGGGAGACCGCCAGGGAACACCAGATACTGTAGGCTTGGGAGAAGGACCTGGCAACCCCCTCCCAAAAATCAATCTGCCATCGAAAACCCTATGAGCAACAGAGAAGCACTGACAACAGTGTTTCACCTGTTGTACACAGGGTCGCTATGAGTCGGATACCGACTCGACGGCACCTAACAACAACAACAACAATCACATGAGGTCAGGTGTAGAATTTTCACTTATGGGATCATGTCTGGGCTCAAAAGATTTTATATTCTGGAGCATTTTGGATTTCAAACTTTTGGATTAGGGATGCTCAACCTGTAGCAGGGAAACAAATGAAGTCACAGTGAAGAGGATATCTAGGAACCAGGAAGTGGCAAATCCACAAACCAAATGCAGAGATGCTCACGTGGGAGACTTTGCAGGCCTCCTATGGGACCAGCTCCAGTTGCTTAACTGGACACCCAGACATATAGAGAAACTTGTAGTTCACAATGGTTCCTTCCTCTCCCTTTGGAGATTAAATAACTCAGTTCCACATGGTGGTGCATGCCTGTAATCCCAGAACTTGAGGGCTGAGGCAAGTTCAAGGCCAGCCTGGACTACATAGCAAAACTCTGTCTCAAAAACTACCAAAAAGAAGGGAGAGGAGGAAAAGAAGGAAGGAAGGAAGGAAGGAAGGAAGGAAGGAAGGAAGGAAGGAAGGAAAAAATGAAGGAAGGAAGGAAGGAAGGAAAGAGAAGAGAAGGAGCCTGAGGATGTAGTTCAGTGATAGAGCACTTAGCATTTGCAAGGCCATGGGTTTAATTCCCAGCACTGCCAGAAGAAAAGAGAAAAAAAGAGAGAAGGAAAAAAGGAGAGAAACTGAACAGATACCCCAGTATATGTAAATTTATTTCTCTATTAATCATATATGTCCTATCACATGATAGTGGTCCATGTATACATAATAAAACATGCTTAATTTTATGTAATTACATAAAAAATAGCTATATAAATAAAACATTGAAAAGGATGGGCTACACAATGTAAAGAAGAGCCAGGCACAGTGATGCACAACTGTGATTCCCATCAACTCGGAAGCCAAGGCAGGAGGATCACAGATTGGAGGCCAGAGGCAGCCTGCATAACTTAGTGAGAAACTGTCTCAATTTTTTTTTTTTTTTTTTTTTTTTTTGGTACTGGGGGTTGAACCCAGGGTCTTGCGCTTGCATGCTTTGCAAGTGCTGGACCACTGAGCTGCACCTCAGCCCATTTTTTTACTTTTTGAGGCAGGGTTTCGCTAAATTATGCAAACTGCCTCGGTCTCGAATTTGTGATCTTCCTGCCTCCACCTCCCCAGGCACTGGGATTACAGGTGTGCGCCACTGCTCCTGGCTCTTGTATCCACTTTTAAAAAATAATTTTAAAAGGGGCTGGAGGTGCAGCTCAGTGGCACAGGACTTGCAAAGCATACATGAGGCCCCAGGTTCAGCCCCCTAGTCCTGAAAACAAAGTTTTGTTTTGTTTTGTTTTTTAAATGTAAAAAAGAATTCAGCCAGGCAAGGTGGTGCATGCCTGTAATCCCAGCTGTAATGCAGCTGGGGAGGGGGGGTGGAAGCAGGAGGATCCCAAGTTTGAGACCAGAGGCGGTGTGCATAACTTACCGAGACCCTGCCTCAAAAAGTAAATAAAATGGGCTAGGGGTGTAGTTCAGTGGTCCAGCACTTGCAAAGCATGCAAGCGCGAGACTCTGGGTTCAACCCCCAGTACCGCAAAAAAAAAAAAAAAAAAAGAATTCACACCACAAATCCCTCCACTTTGGAGGCCATTGGGCTATAAATGAAAAAACCTGAAAGTAAATCATTTGCATACAATGTGATACATACTGTCACTTTTTTGTTGTTGTTAGGTGCAGTCAAGTTGGTTCAACTCATAGCGACCCTATGTATTACAGATAAAACATTCCCCGGCACTGTTGTCAGTGCTTCTCTACTATTTATAGGACTTTCAATGCCGGATTGTTTTGGGAGTGAGCTTCCAGGTCCTTCTCCCTAGCCTGCAGCACATGGTGTTCCCAAGTAGCCTCCCGTCCAAGGACAAACCAGGCCGACCTTGCTTAGGTTCAGAGATCAGGTAAAATCATATGCTGAGGTGCTATGACAATACAATGTTTCAAATGTGCAAAAGTGGAGCCAAGAACTCTGCCAGGAAGAAGGTCAGGCCACATGGAAGTGGGGACTCTGAGTGAGATGTGAAGGATGAGCAAGATATTTTGCAAGATGTGGGTAAAGGGGATCCTTTTGGGGCAAGGAAAACAGTCTTTTTGAAAACACATTATATGAAAAAGGATAACATAAACAAAGAACCACGACCAACTTAGCATGGCGTAGGCATAGAGCATAGTGGGTAAAAGAGAATTAAATGGAATTGAAAGGGTTTATGCAGTGTAGATGAAATCCAGGAAACAATGCAAATGTAACCTCTAAAACAATTTGTTCACTTTTAAATATTAGATCACTGTGCTAGAAATGAGAAAATTCTAGATGCAGTCTTAGAAAATTGAATTAAGGCAGTATTATGTCCAAATAACATTTATCCTAGGATCACCTGGATGGTTTAATTATTAGTAGAACAGGAATAATATGCAAATTATTATGACTAATTATTAGCATAGAATGTTGTGAAAATTAAGTGAGTTTTTGTGTATAAGTTCAATCAGGTTCAGTGGCACTGCCTGTAATACTGGTAACTCAGGAGGCTGAGGCAGGAGGACTACACATTACAGGTCAGAGGCACCCTCTGTAACTTAGCACGACCCTGACTTAAAATAAAATAAAGGTAATTTTTAGAAAAATTTGTATATAGTACTTAGGATAGAGTCTGACATGTATTAATTTTCAATATTAACTTTTCATTATGGTAAAATATATTGAGCATAAAATTTGCCATTTTAATCATTTATAAATGTATAATTCAGTGGCATTAGTAACATTCACCACTAACCATCACAATAACTATCTATTCCCCTTCCCTCTCAGCCCTTGGTAACCTCTATTTTACTTTCTGACTCTACGTATTTGCCTATTCTGGGTATCTTATATAAGTGGAATCATATAATATTTGTTCTTTTGTGACTATTTCACTTGGCATAATGTTGTGGGGTTCATTCATGGCATAGCATGTATCAGAATCTCATTTTCCTTTTTAATTCTGTATAATATTCTATCACATTATATATATACACACACACACACACACATACATATATGTATGTATGTATTACACCTTCTTTATCCATTCATCTGAGGGTAGACATTGGGCTGCTTCCACCTTTTCGTCATTGTGAATAATATCGCTTGTGAATGTGTATGTGTACATATCTCTTTGAGTGCCTGCTTTCAATTATGAGTATATTCAGAGTGATGGGTCTTATGGTAATTCTGTGTGTAACTTTTTGACAAGTAGCCTTGCTGTTTTCCTCAATGGCTGTTCCATTATATATTGCCACCAGCAAGGTACAAGCGTTCCAATTTCTCTACTTTTTACCAAAATTTGTTATTTTCTATTGTCCTAGCAGTGCTTTCTGTTGTTTATAACAGTCATTTTAAGGGATGTGAAGTGGCATTTATTTTGGCTTTGATTTGCATTTCCCTCATGATCCTACCTCAACTCCTAACTGTAATTGCAAAACTAAAAAGAGCAAAACCAGCCTCTGGAACAGAGAATTAAGACAGGAAGAGAGTTTGAGAAATACCAGTTATCTGCCTGCCTCCAGACTAAAATTTACATTACATTCCTAAGTAAATTACATTTTTACATGAGATAATTCAGCAATGTTACAGTTTTGGAAAGCTTCTCAAATGCAAATTAAGACAAAAAAGGAGGCTCCCAGGCACAATGAAACTAAAAGTGGAACCAGGGATGAGGGTCCAGAACACGGATGCTTAGCTGCTAAGTAAACATGAAGACAATAGAACCGTACCTTGCCTAAACTGTCCTAGATTTGCTTATCTGAATTTTGAATTCTGTGTTAAAGAGTAACATCATCAGAGGCATGTCAGCTTCTACCCCTGAAGGTCAGGGAAGGACTTGGGTGTAGACACAATGAGTAACTGGGAACCACCCCGGAGCTTGAGTATGAAACTGATATGATGAAAACAATGTCAGAGGAATCCAACCCCACCTGGGAGAGGTGAGTGTGGGGTCAGGCGGATCTGAGTTCTAATCTTCCCAAGACCCTGATGGTGATCTTTAGCAATTTCCTTGACTTCCCTAAGCCTCAGTTTCCTCTATCTCTAAAATGATGCAATATTTGCCTCATAGAATCAAGGTGACCATTAAATAAGACAATGTATAGAATTGCTTACCATCATACCTAGTACACTGTAAGCATGATTCCTCCATCCATTCACTCCTTTAACAAACATTTACTGAGCACTTACTGCGTGCCAGGAATTGTGCTCACTGGTATGGCTTCTAAACAGTACAGCCATGGTCTCCATCATGGAGTTTACCCTGGAAGGTGTTGTTGTTGTTGTTGTTGTTGTTGTTGTTGTTGTTGTTGTTGTTAGGTGTCATTGAGTTGGTGTCCAACTCATAGTGACCTTATGTACATGAAAAACAGTATTGTTAGTGCTTCTCTGCTATTCACAGGGTTTTCAATGGCTGATTGTTTTTGGGGGAGTGGATTGCCAGGTCCTTGTCCCAAACCCTGGAAGGTAGGGATCCATAAATCTATACAAATATAAATTAATTAAGAGTTGAGGTATTATGAAGGGACAGAACAAGGTACAGTGACAGAATAAGAGGAGGAACATGTTTGAGGCAAGGGGCAGAGGCACAGGTGCAACAATTCCTTTTTGAGGAAACTACATTAGGGTGCTGCTGGATGCATAAGAGTCTGCTGAGTGACAACTTTCTTAAGCAAGACTCAGCAGTGGGGACTGAAGAGAACCAGCAAAGAAAGGGGATGCAGGAGCAACAGAGAGAGAGGGTCAAAGGTGTGAGTTCCTGCCCTGCCCTGCCATGAAGATGGATAGTAGAAAGTAGATGTAGCCATGCAGACGTCAAAGAGGCCTAGGATGAGAGCAGTTTCAGGGGCATGGTAGACATTGATCCAGTATTACTGTCACTGCCAGGGAAGTATTCAAGGAGACACTTAAAAGGAGGTGTTGTTAGGTGCTGTCTAGATGGATCTGACTCATAGCGACCCTATGTACAACAGAATGAAACACTACCTGACACTGTGCCAAGCACATGATCATTTTATGCTTGAGCCCATTGTTGCAGCCATTGTGTTTCTTCCCATTTTGAGTCATTCCACATCAGCAAAAGGACTGGTGACTATCTCCTGGAGGTCAAGTATTACATGTTGGCTTTAGATTGGGGCTGTAAAATAGGCATGTAAGTTCACACACAGTGAAATTTCTCCAGGAGTCCTAGCTTATCAGTCAGGTGGTCAGAGACCAAGAGCCTATGTCCTGGGTCTCAGGTCAAAGGGGGAATAGCAGAAGGCGTTGCATTCTCTACACTTTAAACCAGTGCAGCATCCAGTCCCCCACGTGTCTGTCAGTTTCCTGCATGGTTGGGGCCTGTGTGTTGCCATAATGCTGAAAGTTATGCCACCAGTATTACAGATACCAGCAGAGTCATCTATAGCGAAAAGGTTTCAGCTGAGCTCCCAAACTAAGATAAAGTAGGGAGAAGGACATGGCTAACCCACTCCCAGAACAATTAGCTTTGAAAAACCCTATGAATAGCAGAGAAATACTGTCAGATGTAGTGCCAGAAAATGAGACCCCCCAGGCTGACAAGCACTCAAAAGACCACCGGGGAAGAGTTATGTCCTCCAAGTAGAGTCTACCTTAATGATGGAAATGGAGTAAAGCCCAAGGACCTTCATTTGCTGATGTGGCACAACTCCAAATGAGAAGGGACAACTGTAAACATCTATTAATAATTGGAATATGGAATGTACGTACTACAAATCTAGGAAAATTAGATATTATCAAAAGGGAAAAAGAGTGCATAAACATTGACATTCTAGGCATCAGTGAGCTAAAATGGACTGGCATGGGCCATTTTGAATCAGATAATCATATGGTCTACTATGCCAAGAATGACAGATTAAAGAGAAATGGGGCTGCATTCATCATCAAAAAAGACATCTCAAGATCTGTCCTGAATACAATGCTGCTGGTGATAAAATTCAAATTTACACACCCACCACTAAGGCTAGGAATGAAGATAGGGAAGATTTTTACCAGCTTCTGCAATCTGAAATAGATCAAACATACAATCAGGATGTACTGATGGCTACTGATGACTGGAATGCAAAAGTTGCAAATGAAGAAGGCTCAGAAGTTGGAAAATATGGCCTTGGTGACAGAAACAATGCTGGAGATCTCGTGATAGAATTTTGTCAGACCAATGACCTTTTCATTGCAAATACATTTTTTCACCAATATAAACAGCAACTACACACATGGAATTCACCACAAAGAGCAAACAGGAACAAAACTGACTACATTAGTGGAAAGAGATGCTGGAAAAGCTCAATATCAAATGTCAGAACAAGACCAGGTGCTGATTGTGGATTGGATCCTCAACTGCTCATATGCAGGTTCAAACTAAAACTGAAGAAAATTAGAATAAGTATACGAGAGCCAAGGTGTGACTCTGAGTATATCCCACCTGAGTTCAGAGAACACCTCAAGAATAGGTTTGATGTGTTAGACACTTATGATTGAAGACCAGAGGAGTTCTAGCATGACATCAAAGACATCATTCATGAGGAAAGCAAAAAGTTATTAAAAAGACAGGAAAAAAAAAGAAAAGGCCAAATTCCATGTCAAAAGTGACTCTGAAACTTGCCCTTGAACATCAAGCAGCTAACATAAAAGGAAAACATGGCTAAGTTAAAGAACCAAACAGAAAATTTCAAAGGACAGCTTGAGAAAATAAAATCAAATATTATAATTACATGTGCAAGAGCTGGAGATAGAAAAACAAAAGTAAAGAACACACTCTATTTTTCTCAAGCATAAAGAATTGAAAAAAATCAAGCCTCAAGTGACAATAATGAAGGATTCTACAGGGAAAATATTAAATGACACAGGAAACATCAAAAGAAAATGGAAGGAATCCATAGTCATTATATCAGAAAGAATTGGTAGATGACCAACCATTTCAAGAGGTTACATATGATCAGGAACCAATGGTACTGAAGGACAAAGTGGAAGCTGTCTTGAAGGAATTGGCAAAACACAAGGTCCCAGGCATTGATGGAATACCAATAGAGATGTTTCAACAAACACATGCAGCACTGGAGGTGCTCACTTGTTTATGCCAAGAGATTTGGAAAACAGCTACCTGGCCAACTGACTGGAAGAGATCCATATTTGTGATTATTCGCATGAAAGGGGATCCAACCAAATGTGAAAATTATGGAACAATATCATTAATGCCCCATGCAAGTAAAATTTTGCTAAAGATTATTCACAAGTGACTGCAGCAATAAATAGATAGGGAACTTCAGGAAAATCAAGCCAGATTCAGAAGAGGATGTGGAACCAGAGGCATCATTACTGATGTCAGATGGAAAGTAGCCAAAAGCAGAGAATACCAGAAAGATGTCTACCTATGTTTTATTGACTATGCAAAGACATTTGACTGTGTAGATTATAACAAATTGTGAATAATATTGCGAAGAATGGGAATACTAAAGCACTTAATTATACTCATGAGGAATCTGTACATGGACCAGGAGGAAATCATTCAAACAGAACAAGGAAACACTGCCTCGCTGAAAGTCAGGAAAGGTGTGTGTCAGGGCTATATCCTTTCACCATCCCTCTCCAATCTTTAGGCTGGGCAAATAATCTGAGAAGCTGAACTTTATGAAGAAGAATGTGGCATCATGATTGGTGGAAGACTAATTAACAACCTGCATTATGCAGATGACACACTGCTGAATCTGAAGAGGATTTGAAATATTTACTGATGAAGATCAAAGAACATAGCCTTCAGTATGGATTGTGCCTCAACATAAAGAAAACAAAAATCCTTACAACTGGGTCAGTTTGCAATTTCACGGTAAATGGAGAAAAGATTGAGGTTATCCACAATTTTGCTTTACTTGGTTCTACAATCAACACCTGTGGAAGCAGCAGTCAAGAAATCAAAAGCATGGTGAGCATGGTGCTCACCATGAGCATGGGGCAGTATCATTGCATTGGGAAAATCTGCTGCAAAAGACTTCTTTAAAGTGTTGAAAAGTAAAGAAGCCACATTGAAAACTCATGCCATGGTATTTTCAGTCACATCGTATGGTTGTGAAAGCTGAATAAAAGTGAGACAGGAGAATTGGTGCTTTTGCACTATGATACTGGAGATGAATATTGAATATAACATAGACTGCCAAAAGAACCAACAGATCCATCCTAGAAGAAGTGCAACCAGAACACTCCTTGGAAGCAAGGATAGCTAGACTGCGTCCTACATATTTTGGACATGTTGTCAGGAGGGACCGATCCCTAGAGAAAGACATCATGTTTGGGAGAATGGCAGGTCAATGGAAAAAAGGAAGATGTTCAGCTAGACACATTGACACAGTGGCTACAACAATGAGCTTAAACATAAGAAAGATCTTGTACATGGTGCAGTATCAGGGAGTGTTTCTTTCTGGTGTAAATGGAGTCACTATGAGTCAGACCCCACTCAACAGCACCTAACAAGAACAACAACAGCATCCAGTAGGGTACAAAGGGCTCCTAGTATCACCAGTGACACAGCAGAAAGGTATAGCTCAGTGTGGCCACCTAGCCCGAGGAGTTCCCTTAGGTGGGTCTGTCACTCAGGTAAAGCCAGGTCCTTGGCTTCACCGCAGGAAAGAATTTCAGGACAAGTCAGCAAGAGTGAAACAAAGTTGTAGAGTTTATTAAGTCCACCTCTAGAATACATGTGGGCCCTCAGAGAGAAAGACAGGCATCCAGGACATGGACATGACCCTCCCAGGAAAGTCAAAAAGGAAAAAAGCCCCTGGGCGCGTATTCTCTCCAGTTTCCTTTAACCTAGGACACGCCCTATGTGATATCAGCCCACACCCAGTGCGATGTGAGCCTCTAGAGCCTAGGAAGTCCCCTATCATGGGCTAGGGACGCACCAATAAGATCAAAAGGAAAGGTTCTGTTCTTTAAGTCAAGGAAAGAGTCACGAGGGAGTTGCCTGGGCATGTCTCAAAGAAGCAAAGAATTACAGGGGAGAGAACAAGGTCAACCCCAAAGGTTACATGCAGTTTTGTCCCCAAGCCTGCTCTATTAATTACTATTTTATCATTTTCATTAGTTAAAATGTCCCTCCAAAATAATGTCTCCATGCAGGCGACCCTCATAGCAATTTTTGGTAGTTGTGTCAAAGTTCTTTATTCTCAGGCTGGCGAGACTCAAAGCAGATTCTGGGGTAAAAGCGCTTTCCCTTTCCATGTCCCCTGAATTTCTCTTTCTATTCTTCATCACCATCACCTCCTGAGCACCCTCCCAAGGGACCTATCTGGGCTCACTTGTGGCTAATCCGAGTCCATTTTGAAATCTTTGTGGTCATGGCTTTGGTGCTTTGGTAACCATCTCCAGAAATGATATCCACCTTCTCTGGTCCTCAGTCCTGCAAGTGTGAATACACTCCAGGATTCAGATACCTTCAAGAGTCCCGGGCTCTGCACTGAATATGAAATCTGTGTCTGAAGAAAGCCAGTTGCCCCAGAAAAATAGCCTCCTCCCCTTGGGGAGCTGCCCGTCACCCTGACACTCACACCGCAGAACACCTTGACATTTGAGGTGGAGGAAGCTGGCCAGTGGCAGGCAGAGAAGGTAAAGAAGGCCAGAGGCCACTGGAGACTGGAACTTGTGACGGCCTCAGGTGATTAGCTTAGGGCCAACACTGTCTATGTGGGTGTCATCTCATTGCCAGACTCTGTCCTCTTGCAAGTCACTGGGAATAATGAATGAGCTGACACCTTGAGCTGGGTGACAGTCCTGTGGGGCAGGGGGCAGGCAGAGTCCACAGAGGAGGCAGGCGTGATCCCACAGCAAGGATCCTGAGCTACAGACTAGCACTGAGATATGCTGATGACCCCCCCTGTCCCCGGAGAGGCTGGGAATGGGGAGCAGGGAACTCAAGGCCTTTCATGAAGGCCGAGCTGGAAGGGCTCCCCTGCCCAGCCCCTTCCCTTGCAGACACTGGCCCTATTGTTGAAGAGCAGCTTGGCAGTTTCTCTAAAGTGGCTAAAATTTGGCACAACCTCCAAGGCCTTTCCTGGTCAGATCAGGTGACTGTTCCCCCCACCACCACCCGGAGACGTTTAGAGAAAGAAAGGATTACCTGCACACCCCCCCTTCTCCTTGGAGGCAGGTGAGACTAAATCCATTTAACTGACCACCGTTGCCAGTTTACAAATAAAACATAAGCTATAAAAGCTGCCTTTGTTCAACTGAGGCGGCCTTCCTGGCTGAGAGGTTAGATTAGCAATTTGTCCTTTGTCAGAGGATTAGCAGAGCCTCATTGTTTTAGTGTTTATTTATCAATTTGCATCTTCTAGCAGTTTCGACCCAACTGGGGGGGAGGGCCCTTCTCCCACATCCCTACTTTATAATCGGGCTGCTCATTTTACCTCCTGTGCCAAAGACCCAACAGAGGTGAATTTGAGCACCTCTACATAAAACATATGCAAATCCTCCTTAGTTTTCCTTTTGCTCAGGTTCAAGTTCTTTGGCCCTCCCTCTTAGCCCTCTCTCAGCTGCAGAGCGGAAATTGCAGCCCAAGCAAGGGAGAAAAGATGGTTCAGGCAGACAAAGGACACCTTTCCCACCCGCAAATGTCACATTTCTAACACAAAACTCTGCACTCCATAATATTGTGGAATAGAGTCCTGGATTTGATGACAATCTGCCCTCAGGTGGTTGGACAGTTCTCACCAAGCCTGAGGGTTTCCTTTAGACTTTGGCATAGTTGTGTGGATCTGAGGCAGGGTGAAGATGACCTTACCCAGCTGCGAATGTGCTGGACAGAGTTCTCCATGGGGGCTGACCAATGCTTATCAATTCCTCCCCAAAGAATAGTATGTGTTCAGCTCCTAACTGCACATGATTCTCCACAAGGAGAATTGTATCATAGCAATTCCTTCTCATCTGGGATATTTTGACCTGAAGATGTAATTTACAGTTTTGCTTTAAAGAATGAAATGGCTGAGTTCGGTGGTGCACACCTGTAATCCCAGTGACTCAGGAGGTGGAGGCAGGAGGATCTTGAGCTTGAAGCCAGGGGCAGCCTGCATAACTTAGCAAGACCCTGTTTCAAAATAAAGAGTAAAACGTGGGCTGGTGGTGCAGCCTAGTGGTAGAGGCTTGCACAGTACGTGTGAGGTCCTGGGTTCAACCCCCAAGTACCGCAAAAGAATTAATTAATCAATCAAATAATAAAATGAAATTTTAAAAAAAGTCAATTAAGGGCTGGGGTATAACTCAGTGGCAGAGCACTTGGCTAGCATCCACGAAGGCCTGGGCTCTATCCCTAGCATTGCAAAAATAAAATAAAAACTCAATTATTCAATGTAGACCCACTGTTGTAACAAATGGACCACTCTGATGAGAGTTTGTTTTTTTTGTTTTGTTTTGTTTTTTTGTTTTGTTTTGTTTTGTTTTGGCTTTTTGAGACTGGGTCTTGAACTCATGGTCCTCCCACTTCCACATCCCGCCTCCTAAGTGCTAGGATTACAGGTGGGTGCCACTATGTCTGGCTTTGGTAGGGGATATCGATCATGGGGAGTTTATGTATGCATGGGGCAGAGGATGAATAGGAACTCTCTGTGTCTTTCTTTCAATTTTGCTGTGAACATAAAACTGCTTCTTAGTAATAGTCTGTTTTTTTAAACTGTCCTATTTTTTTCTAGCCTCAAACTCATGATCCTTCTGCTTCAACCTCCAAAAGATTACAGGCAAGCATCACTACACTCAGCTTTCACCCTAACTTGGACTTTGCATATTCTTAGTATCACCACACATTCTGGAAGGGCTTCTTTCAAAACATTCTACAAGTCACCTTTCTATGCTTTGACCTTCAAAGTCCTCCAAAATGTGGGCTCAGTTTAATGTTTCAGTTTTATCTCTCATTAACCCCTAAACAAAACTTTCACCTCCTGCTATTCTTAACCACTCACCATCCTTAAACATCCTTGTAAAGACCTAATCTCTTGTCTTTGTTCACACCAAGAAGACAGGCTTGCACACGTGCAGCTACCCCAGGTTACTTCAGCCCTTAAAGTTCAACCATGGACTTTTACTGTGCTAAAACATTTCCCATAACCACTATGTGGGCTGATGCTAGCTCATAGTACAGTGTGCGTGTGTGTGTGTGTGTGTGTGTGTGTGTAACAGAAAGAGAGAGAGAGAGAGAGAGAGAGAGAGAGAGAGAGAGTCCACCCATTCTGTGATTTGGGATTCTGAGCTTATATTCTGTGGAGCTTTATCTGTCTAAATCTTGTACAGCCTGGACTGATGGTTTATCCCCCAGATCAGTTTTACATTTGCTTCTGCCAGGTTCCCCTCAGAGTAATATCATCAAAGCATTATTTTTGCATTAACAGTTTGGCTTCAGGTGCTCCTGCACCACCTGGGTAATGTTGCTTTGGTCTATTATTACCAAATTTCTTTTTTTTTCTTTTTTTTTTTTTTTTTTTGCGGTACTGGGGGTTGAACCCAGGGCCTCGCGCTTGCATGCTATGCAAGTGCTGGACCACTAAGCTGCACCCCCAGCCCTTTTTTTTTTTTTTTTCTTTTACTTTTTGAGACAAGGTCTCGCTAAGTTATGCAGACTTCCTCTAGTCTCAAACTTGCAATCCTCCTGGCTCCGCCTCCCAAGCCGCTGGGATTACAGGCCTGCGCCACCATGCCCAGCTTTATTACCAATTTTCATAGCACACACCTTATTCCAGCTAGATCGCAGGTCAAGTTCCCATGTCCTACTTTGTTGAGGGGTTAAGTTCCCCTCCTCGGTCCCATCCTTCATTGAGAGGGTGGCCCTTCAGGTGTCCCAGGTTCATGCAGGTCTCAGGTCCCCTCCATTCCATGGGCATTTATACATGATTCCTTGTTAGGGAGACCACCAATACCCCTGGTCCCCCTAACATCAGCTCAAATGTATATACTGCTTGGCCATTTGGTATTTTCTTCTCCTGCAGACCTTGAGCATTTCTTTTACATTTTTTTATGCGCTCAGTCATACAGTTTTAAATACAGTATTTCTGTTATGCTTTATCCAGAATCCTCAAGTGTTTCATGGGGGGTGGGCAGAGTTCAGGCTGTTAAGTTCTGCAGTATTTGTGCTAGATTTCTTCAGCTAGAGTGTACATTTCCGTGTGTATATCTCTTTGTATTGTACACACAACACCTAAAACTGAACCAAGCACATATCAAATGGTCAATAAATACTTGCTGAATGATTTACAATTGTTCTGTTCCTTTGGTATAAAGATGGTACTGCTTTAGTATCAAATAGATCAATCTGGGCTCTGTTACTAACTACCTGTATGACCTAGAGCAAATGACTTTTCTGAGCCTCAGTTTTTTCATGTGCAGAATGGAAAAAAAATCTCTCTTACATACTAGAAGGATTAATACATGTGTATCGCATCTAGCACAGTGCCTGGCTGGTGCTCAATTATCATAATGTGGCTTTGGAGCACACATTCTCAATGTTTTCTACCTACTGTCAATGGCTAAGTCTGGGGTACATAAAAACCCTTCTGTTGTTAGCTGTAAAGTCTTGACAATACTTGTGGCTGTATACTGGAACCAAACTCTTAATGAGTCCCTATTCACATTTTCACATACATTTTTTTTTCAGTACTACTGGGTTGAACCCAGACCTCACACATGCTAAGCAAGTACTCTACCACTGAACTGCACCCCAAACACCTTTTTCATTTTTTTTATTTTGAAACAGCAACTTGCTAAGTTGTGCAGGCTGCCTCTCACCTCAAATCTGTGATCTTCCTGCCTCAGCCTCCCAAGTAGCTGGGATCACAGGTGTACGCCAGAGCATCCAGCTAATTTTCACATCCATTTAAAAATTCCCTCCAAATCTGATAAATTAAGTATTGCTCTTTTACTTTTTGGAGAATAGAGAAGTTAAATGATTTTCTAGACTTGCTAAGTAAGTGTAGAAAAAATATTTAATCTCAGATCTATCTCAAAATCATGTAACATAAGCTAATTAAATCACAGATGTGTTGGCATCAGATATGTCTGCAGCCTCAGACTCTATATAACTTCATTAACCTGTTGTAGAAGCAATTTGTAAATAAGGACAAAGTATAACCATCAAGCCTCCTCTGCCATCCAAACTTTCCTCCAACACTGGGCAGCCTTGCCTTCACAAGGGCCAGACTCTCTGAAGCACCCAGCCATTTTGAAGATCTGGAAATCTGTGACTCAGATGGTTGCCTGACCTAAGTTTCCATTTGCTCTGAAATACTGGCAAGGTATTTTGCCACCCATATGGGAGGCAAGAGGTCAAAGAAGCAGAGGAAAAAACAGGAAAGTTAGCTACTAAAACTGTACCATTTTTATGATAAGCCATGTAAATATGAGAAGAAATATTTGCATACTTGTTAAGAGAAAGGCTTCAGATGCTGGCAACCCTGGGTTGGAATCCTGGCTCTGCCACTTACTGGAATGATATAAGTGAGTTATTGAGCTTTAATGTTCTTTTGTATTTTTGTTGTTGGTGATGGTGGTGGTGGTGGTGGTGGTGGTGGTGGTGGTGTGTGTGTATGTATGTGTGTTTAAGACAAGGTCTCTCTGTATAGCCCAGGTTGGCCTCAAACTCACGATCCTCCTGCCTCAGTCTCCCAAGTGCTGGGATTATAGGTGTGGGCCACCACATCTCTCAAGCCTTAGTGTTCTTTTCTATTGTTGTTGTTGTTGTTAGGTGCCGTCGAGTCGGTATCCGACTCATAGCGACCCTCTGTACAACAGGGGAAACACTATTGTCAGTGCTTCTCTGCTGTGCATAGGGTTTTCAATGGCAGATTGAATTTTGGGAGGGGGTTGCCAGGTCCTTCTCCCAAGCCTGCAGCACCTGGTGTTCCCAGGAGGTCTCCCATTACTAACCAGGCCCGGCCCTGCTTAGCTTCCGAGATCTGACGGGATCGGATTCCACAGGGCTATGGCTGCAGGCTTCTTTTCTATAAAATGGGTATAAGAATATTCATCTCATGAGGTTGTTGTAAGGATTTAAATAAAATAACTATGTGAGGTGCTTTTACTAGGGTCTGACACTTAGTAAGCATTCAATAAATAGGTGCTCTATTATCAATCTAATAATAGACAACATATCACATTTTAAGAACTTTACACCCCTTAATTCACTTCTAATTCATGACAACCCTATTAAACAGCTACTACTATTCCCATTTGACAGATAAGAAACTAAGACCCAGAGAGGTTAGGCAACTTGCCCAAAGGTACAGAACTAGTAAGCAGCAGCAATTTGAATGTAAACCCAGGTACATTCTTTCTGCATAATCCAGACTTTTTACTACACTGCCTGTCGATTCCCTTATTGCCATTATCATTATCATTGTCAATATGACTAAATGGTGATGAAACTGGAAGAGGCACAGATAGACATGGATGGGCAAAGAAAGCAAGAGCTCAGGTTCATCTGCTGGAAGGTCTTTAAACTGATTCCAGAGACAACAGTAGAGGGGGTGTCTTGGTTCATTTTCTACTGCGATTACAGAATACCTGAGAGTGAGTAATTTATAATGAATAGAGTTTATTTGGCTCATGGCTCTAGAAGCTGGGAAGTCCAAGATCAAAGTGCCAATCTGCTGATGGCCTTAGTGCTGTATCATCCCATGCTGGAAAGGAGAAGGGCAAGAGAGGGCAAGAGCAAGAGAGCAAGCAAGGACCTTAGCTCACTTTGAGAACAGCCCACTGTTTGAAACCAACAGTAATCAGGAGGGTTCTGTCCTTGTGACCTAATCCACCTCTTATTAGGCCCCATCTCCGAGCACCGTTACATGGGGGATGTTTATAACACATGCTTTTCAGAGGACACATGCAAACTGTAGCATAGGGTGAACATCGGAAACACTCAGCCAAGCCTCACAGAGTTTAGAGCCTCCAAGGCTGGTAGACCTGCCTAACAATTAGACCTATGCCGCAGATTAGATGAAACAGGCTCCAGCCTCTAAGCCCCAGGCAGCCTGCAGAGCAGTCCCAGGTATTTGTGAGCCAGTGTATATGGTACATATATATTAGGCACCATATGAGGCTCCCAAAGAAACATAACTGGGAGCTTTAGCCTTAAATGAGAAACATGCCTCCACCATGAAAGCTCGTGCTTAAAAAAAACTTCTTGACAAGATAGGAAGTGGTTAACTTAGGGGACCAGTGACACTGTCCAGGTGCGCACCTCGTGCTTCCTTTGGACCTGCCATCTCCATGGCTTCATTGAAATGACTTAGTCTCCCAGGATGGCCCACCAAGGCAGCAGTTGCACAACCTGTCCTGGGTCAGTTGAGTCAGCTAGTAGGAAACAAACCAAACTCATCACTTCCTTAAGACCATCCCTGTGAAACGCGAAGATTGACTTGGAAATACCAAGGGTCAGGACCCTGGAGTTTTTTGACAAGACGGATTCAGGAAAAATGAATTAATGTGTGCAGCAAGGTCAGCGTGGGATTGTGAAAGAATGCTGGCCTTCCTTGCAGGAAGGGAAAGTGCTCTCAGGCAGCTTCCACAAGGGCTTGGGGCTCCAGGAAACGCTGTGTCTTGGCCTCTGCCACAACCCTCCACCATGTCTTTAAACAGGGGTGAGTGGGAAAGAGGCCCCTTCACATTCTCTCCTGAGCTGCACTGGAAAGGGAGCGCCGTTGTTTATTCTCATGGAGAAATCGTGGTCCCATTTTGACCTACTAAGAATTAAGATTGGAAATACTTTGTTTCAGTAAAACAGAATTCAGAGGCATCCTGGGGAATTCTAACATTTACCTTGTGGAAAAGGGATTAAAGCAAGAAAATGAAAACCAGAAATAATAATTAGAATTTAACTAGTAGACAATTTCTCTTTTCATCTTAAATAAGAAAGGGCCCAGAAAACTTGGAAAATGTTACTGTTTAACATGTACTTTGTATTACAATTATATTTTTGTTCATTTAGTTCTGGGTTCCTTTGTTGTTGTTGTTAGGTACCATCAAGTCAAGTCTGACTCATAGCAACCCTGTGTACAACAAAATGAAACACTCCCTGACACTGTGCCATGCCCAGCACTATGTCAGTGCCTCTCTGCTATTCATAGGGTTTTCCATGGCTGATTGATTCAGGAGTGGACTGCCAGATCCTTCTCCCATTTTTGTAGTGCTGGGGATCGAATCCAGGGGCTCAGAGCATGCAGAACAAGCACTCTACCAACTGAGCTAAACCCCAGCAATCTGGGTTCCCAACATCTCTTATATTCTAACCTGTTACCAGGAAACTGGAAGCACACCCAAGGAAAAAGCAGATAAACTGTTTTCTCCAGAATCAAGATGTCCTGGTAACAATTACTAAGCCCCACAGTCTCAGGAGGCTGTAGGTAGGATGATCATGTGTCCTGAAGCAAAAAAGCAGAACCAGCCTCTAACAGCAGGGCAGAAGAGTAAAGCAATGAGTGATTCTCCTACCAGTGAGGTCTTTTTCCTGGAATCTTCAGTAGAAACCAAACCTCAAAGAAGAGGACAAACCAACAACAGCAAAGAAGAATGTCCTAGGCTAAGATCATGGAGAAGCTAACTAATTTCCCTTGGAGGAAAAGTTTGCATGCAAAAGACAGAGCACCTAATCCCTAAAATGCCCTAACTTTATTAAAATAAAGAGGGAAAAAATGTCCAATTAAATTATAATTCAAATTTAATCAGTGACCCATTAAATTAGGCAACAAACTCCTGAGCCTACAGTAAGCAGAGGTTGATGGATAGATGTTGGGTAGGGGTAGGCAGGTTCTCTCAGTTGGCTGGGTCTCCTGGCATCTGATCCCTTCAGATCTCAGAAGCTAAGCAGGGTCAGGCCTGGTTAATCGGATGGGAGACAACCTGGGAATACCAGACGCTGTAGGCTAGGGAGAAGGATCCGGTGGCCCACTACCAAAACAATCAGCCATCAAAAGCCCTATAAATAGCAGGGAAGCACTGACAATAGTGCTGGGCATAGCACAGTGTTGGGGAGTGTTTCGTTCTATTGTACATAGAGTTGCTATGAGTCAGACCCAACCCGACAACATCTAACAATAACTCAGTTGGCTAAATGTGCTGCTCTTCCCCAGAGGAAGAGAGGCCTAGAGGCCATAACCCCACACCCCAAGATTTTCCCAACTATACAACACAACTCAATGCAGAAAGACACACAGAGACAGACAAGGAACTGAAATTCCATAAAGATCTTTTTAAAAATTAAGATATAATTTACATATATTAAAATTTACCCTTTTTAAGTGTACAGTTCTGTGACTCTCTGTGACTTACTCACTTATTTGTTGGATAAGTTCTTGCTTTGTGCTATGTTGTCCAGAATGGTCTTGAATTCCTGGGCTCCAGTGATCCTCCTGCATTAGCCTCTTGAATAGCTGAGGCTACAGGTGTGCACCACCTCGCCTGGCTCTGTGACTTTTTCCAAATGTACACAGTTGTGTAATCAGTCCTATATCCAAAATGTAGAACAATTTTATCAACCCAAAATAATTCCTCAAAGTTTGTCCTCAACCACCTTGCTGTCTCCACCATGCCCCTGGCAACCACTGCTCTATCTTCTATCCCTATAGTTTTATTTTCCCCAGAAAGTCATTAAAGTTGAATCACATGGTACCTGGCTTTTAGAACCTGGCTTTTTTCACTTGTCATAATGCATTTAGGACTCATTCATGTCACTGCAGGTATCAACAGCTCATTCTTTTTTATTGCTGAGTAGTGTCCCATGATGTGGATGTACCACAGTGGGCCATTTACCACGTAAAGGAACATTTGAGTTGTTCCCAGTTTGGAGTGATCAAGCTGTTTAAATATTTGCATACAGGTTATTGTGAGAACTTAAGATTTCACTTCACTTAGGTGAATATGTAGAGAGACAATTGCTGAGTTGTTCTGGTAAATAGAAGTTTTACTTTACAAGAAACTGCAGAAGCATTTTCCAAAGTGCCTGTGCCATTTTGCCCCACACACCACCTTCCTCCTGCCACTTGTGGCACAGCAGAGAGGTGCAGCTCTGCACAGCTGCCTCATCTGAGGCATCCCCTACTAGGGTCCTTCACTCAGGTGAAGCTGGGTCCTTAGTTTCATCAGAGAAAAGAATTTCAGGATGAGTCAGCAGGAGTGAAACATAGTTGTAGAGTTTATTAAGTCCACACTTTAGAATGCATGTGGGCACTCAGAGAGAGAGAGAGGTGTCCAAAACACAGATGAGGACTTGGTAAGGGAACAAAGCACTGGAAGCTAAAACAGAGGCCCTGCATATGCTTGCTCCGGTTTGATTTAACCTAAGACATACCATACCCAGCCTGCAGCCATACCCCTGTGACGTCCGATCCAGTCAGATCTTGGAAGTTAAGCAGGGTCAGGCCTGGTTAGTACTTGGATGGGAGACCACCTGGGAACACCAGATACTGTAGGCTTGGGAGAAGGATCCACCAACCCACTCCAAAAAATAATCTGCTATTGAAAACCCTATGAATAGCAGAGAAGCACTGAGAATAGTGTTTCACCTGTATGTAGGGTCGCTATAAGTCAGATACCAACTCAACAGCACCTAAAAACAACAACAATGGGTGTGTAGCCTCTATGCTTCTGGTTTTAAATAACATTTCCCTAATTACTAATAAGCCTGTAGCTGTACTACTGTGGCCTCCAATCCCATCAGATCTCGGAAGCTAAGCAGGGTCGGGCCTGGTTAGTACTTGGATGGGAGACCACCTGGAAACACCAGGTACCATAGGCTTGGGAGAAGGACCCAGCAACCCACTCCCAAAAAACAATCATCCATTAAAAACCTTATGAATAGCAAAGAAGGACAACAATAGTGTTTCGCCTGTTGTACGTAGGGTCATTATGAGTCAGACATCTACCAGACAGCACCTGACAACAACAACAATGACTAATAATGACAAACATCTTTTCATGTGCCCACTTTCCAGTCACATAGCTTCACTGGTGAAGTGTCTGTTCAAAGGTTTTTCTCATGTTTTTAAATTGCTCTCTATTTTTCTCATTGAGTTTTGAGACATTTTTGCATATTCCAGATCCTAGTTCTTTATCAGACATGTGATTTGCAAATAGAGTTATCCTCAATATCCATGAGAGATCAGGTCTAGGTCTCTCTTACCACAAGATAACAAAATATGTAAATGCTCAAATGTTCCATATAAAATGGTGGAGAATTAGTATACAATCTATAAACATCCTCCATGTAATTTTATTTGTCCTAGATTACTTACAGGGATGAGGTTTAGCTCACTTGGTAGAGAGCTGCTCTGCTTTCTCTGAGGACATCAGATGTCAGGGGCATTGCTGGTCAGAGGGGTATTGTTCCAGGCCCTGGAGGTAAGCCCTGCTGCTGGAGACCTGCTGCAGATTGGTGAGTTGGGTGTCGATGCAGTGTTGAGCCTCCCGAGAGCTACTCCACCAGTCCCAGAGGATAGCTCGGAGGTTTATGCTCATAGCTCAAAATGCTCACAGCTCAAAGTGCTCACAGCTCAAAGGACGATGCCAACTCCAAGTGCTCTTCTACAAACAGCTCTTTATTGTAGCTCTCTTGCTTGTCTTTCTCATGAGGGTTGGTAGAATGGACTCTCGGGTTGACTGGTCAGTAGTGTGGACCTCTTTCTCTCTCCAGAGGGTTGATATTGTGGACCTTGCTTATAAACCCTTATTGGACCAATCAGGGACTGCCACATAATATGAGGTGATCAGGGCTTAGCCTATCAGGGGAAGGATGCAAATGAAGCATTGACTGGATAACCAATCAGGGGATATTCTTTAACTGGCCAATTGTGGGTCATCTGGTAATTGAGAAGTAGCCAATCAGGTGTCAAGAGGTTTGAGGAGGGTGGTTGGACGCCCTCTTAGTGGGCTCAACACCAAAAGGCCCAGGATGTAGGGTAGAGGTTACCAGGGGGCATCTTGCCCTGGGAAACAAGTTTTAGCCCTCCAGCCTTGGCTTGGCTAGATAGGCCTCAAGGTGGGCTGCCTCTCTAGGCCATATCCCAGCATACAGCACAGTTCCTGGTACTTAGCAGAGTTCAGCACAGAGTTATTGGATGAGCTGAGCATGGTAGCGCACACCTATAATCCCAGCACTCAGGAGGCTGAGGCAGGAGGAGCATGAATTTGAGGCCCTCCTAGGCTACAAGGCAAGTTCCAGGCTAGCCTAGGATAAGCAGCAAAATACTCAACAAACACCCTGACTCAAGAAAAGTTATTGAATGAATGATTGAATGCAATATGGGGGCAGTAGAAGACTTCAATAGGAGACATAAGTGAAGAAGAAGGCAGAGACTGGAACTAGAAGACCAGGCTAAGAATTGCAAACTTTATCCTGAAGGATTTCAAACAAGGAATCAATGAAATAAGATTTGCAGTTTTTTGAAAGGTCATTCTGAAAATAGCACAGAAAACTGAAAGGAGGTGGACATTAGTACCAAGACTAACGAGGAGACCACAAAAAATTACCAGACAAGCCAGGCATGGTAGCACCTGCTACATGTAACCCCAACGATTATAGAGGTGGTGGCAGGAAGATCACAAGTTCGAGACCAGAGGCAGTCTGCGTAACTTAGCAAGACCCTGTCTCAAAAAGTAAAAAAATAGGCTGGGGGTGCAGTTCAGTGCTCCAGCACTTGCAAAGCATGCAAGCACAAGGGACTGGGTTCAATCCCCAGTACCACACAAAAAAAGGAAAACAAAACATATATGTATCTAACAAAACAATGTGAAGATAAATAAAGCGATAGTTAACCAAACTTTCAAGGAAAAATAGACAAGTTAACGATTATATTTGGAAATTTTAACAGACTACTCCCTGGAACAAATAGATGAGGCAAAAAGAAAGTAAGAAGAATTACTGAAGATCAGAACAATTTGGGTAACAATCTCAAACTATCAGAAATACATAGAACTCTATACTCAGCAAACATAAAAGCACAGTTTTTCACATGCTCATGGAAGGTTTACAAAGACCATTTATTAGGCCGTAAGGATTGTTGTTAAGTGCCATCAAGTCAAGTCAGACTCATAGAGACTCTCATGGAGGTTTTTGTTTGTTTTGTTTTTTGCAGTATTGGGGGTTGAACCCAGCACCTTACACTTGCATGCTTTTCAAGTGCTGTACCACTGAGCAGCACCCCCAGCCCCCTCCCCCCCCCTTTTTTTTTACTTTTTTTGGAGACAGGGTCTTGCCTCTGGTCTCAAACATGCAATCCTCCTGCCCCCAGAGTCGCTGAAATTACAGTCGTGTGCCACCATCCCTGGATCCTCATAGGGTTTTCAATGGCTAATTATTTTGGGAGTGGATTGCCACGTCCTTCTCCCCTTTTTTTTGTAGTATTGGGGATCGAGCTCACCTCCTTAGAAAGTGTGGAGCAGCACTCTACCAACTGAGCTAAACTGAAGCCCAACCATAAAGATAATCTCAATAAATTCTACCTCCAATCATAAAGTATAAAATTAGTAATTAAAAACAGAATAGCTACTTAAAAATACTAAAAAGCCTATTATAAAATAATATAATATTTTAGAAATAAATAAGATTTTAAATAGTTTTATTTAAAAGAAAATATTTAGAATAACATGATAGTGAAACACTACACATCAAAATTAGAATACAGCCAGTTGCAGTGGCATGCCCCTGTAATCCTAACAACTTGGGAGGCAGAGACAGGAAGACCAAGAGTTCAAGGCCAGAGGCAGCCTGTGTAATTTAGCAAGACCTTGACTCAAAAATAAAAATAAATAAATAAAAAATGAGCTGGGGGTGCAGCCCTGTGGTAGAATACTTACAAAGCATGTGCAAGGCCCTAGGGTCAATTCCCAAGACCTGCCAAAAAAATAAAAAATTAGGATTCAACTAAAGCAGTGCTAGAAGGAAGTTTATGTTTTTTAAAAAATTTATTATGAAGTAAAAAAAGGTAACAGGCAAATGAGATAATAATTCAACTCAGAGGCAGGCATGGTAGCACACACCTGTAATCCCAGCACTCTGGAGGCAGAGGCAGGAGGATGGCAAATTCAAGGCCAGCCTACGCTATGAGAGTCTGCCTCAAAACAAGAAAACAAAATAATAATAACAAAAAATTCAATTCAAAAAAGAAGGACAGAAATTGTTATAAAGATAAGGAAAGAAATCAATGAAGAGGAGGACCAAAATAAGAAAACTCTAACAAACTATAGTCTATTGCTTTTAAGACTTGCAGATCTCCTATAAGACTGATGAAGAAAAAAGAAAAAATGTTCAAATAAGTAAAACATAAAACTGAAAAGAATAGATAACTATAGACATAATAAATTAGAAAATCATAATAGGAGTATTATTAGCCGTGATATACTAATACATTTTATAAGTAAAATTAGATGGATAATTCCTAGAAAAAAATGATAAAATTGGTACAAGAAAAAGAGGAAATTTGAATAAGCCAATAAGCATTAAAGAAATTGAAAAGGAGCCAGGCGCAATGGTACAGGCCTATAATCCAAGCAATTCAGGAGGCTGAGGCAAGAGGATTGCAAATTTGAGGCCAAAGGCAACCTGTATAACTTAGTGAGACCTTGTCTCAAAATAAAAAGTGAAAAATGAGCTGGAGGTGTAGCCCAGTGATACAGCACTTGCAAAGCATGCGGGAAGCCTTGGGTTCAACCCCACAGTATCGAAAAAAAAAGAAAGAAAGAAAGAAAGAAAGAAAGAAATTGAAAAGGTATCTGGGTCCCCATGGCCAATGCCTATAATCCTGGCTACTTGAGGGGCTAAGGCAGGAGTATCTGGTGTTTTAGGTCAGAGGAAGCCTTCACAAGACCCTGTCTCAAAAAAATAAAAACAGGGTTGGCAGTGTAGCTCCACACCTGACCACATGCCTAGCATGCACATGGCCCTGGGTTCAAGCCATGGGTAAAGAAACTGGAAAGGTAATCAACAAAACTACCCCCCACAAAAGACTTGACGTTGATGATTTATAGAAAAAGTATACCAAACTTTGAAAGCTAATTGTTTTTCACAGTTAATTTTTACACAACTTGCCCCAGAAAATGGAAAAAGACAGTGGTGCACACTTGTGATCCCAGCACTTGGAAGGCTGAGGCAAAGGAATGAGAGTTTGAGGCCAACCTGGGCTATGTAGCATGACTCCATCTCAAAAACAAAAGAAAACAAAACAAGCCAGGCATGATGGTTTACATCTGCAACACAGTGACTTGGGAGGTGGAGCCAGAAGGATCATCACGAATTCAAGGCCAGAGGCAGCCTATTAACTCAGTGAGACCCTGACTCAAAATAAAAAAAATTTTTAAATAGCCTGGGGAAGCAGCCGAGTGGTAAAGCGCTTACTAAGTATGTACCAAGCCCCTGGGTTCAACCCCCAAGCACCCCAAAAAGAAAAAAGAAAAAAAAAAAAAAAGGAAAAAGAGTGACAGCTTCCCCAGTCATTTTATGAAATGTGTAATCTTGATTCCAATACCAGATAAAAACATGATAAGAAAGTAAGTTACAGGCCACTTTCACTTATGAATGTAGATATAAAAGTCTTAAAAGCTAATTGAATCCTGATCCAATAAGATTTACCTAAAAAAATGCAAGGATAGTTCAATACATGATCACCTATCAAACTAATCCATTTCACTGATAGGCAACAAGAGATAAACTGTATCATCTAAAATGGGGGGGGGGAGTTGCAGATAAAATTCAACACAATTACTTTTTTCAGAAATCTCTACTCTAGCAAACAAAGAATAGAATAAAATTGCCTTAACTTTGTAAATGTAATATACCAAAGCCCGTAATACACATTACACTTGATATACATTTCCTTTAAGGTATAACAAAGTAACGATGGCCCCTGTTACTGTCTGTTGAACATTATAGTGGAGGTCCTGGTTAGGTATACAAGGAAAAAAAAGTCAGAGGGGTTAGAATTAAATGGGAAGATATAAAAACTGTATTATTTTCAGATGATATAATCACCTATGTAGAAAAAGTGACAGGATAATCAGGCAAACCATCAGAATGAATAAGAGAGCCCAGTAAAGTCAGAGAATAAAACAGCAATTTACAGAAACCATTCTTCTATACCACAAATTAAGAAACTGAGATCCTGTGAACCAAATCACCTCTAAGGTTTTTGTTTGCACCATCAGCTGCAAATGACCTTTACATTCATTAGAGTGTTGTTTTGTTTTGTTTTGTTTGCAGTACTAGGAGGCTGAAACTAGGACCTCACCTGGCCCCATTAAAGGGTTGTTAAAACATAAAATGAAATAATAAAATATAATAAAATCCAGGCACCGTGGCACACACCTGTAATCCCAGTGACTTGGGAGGCTGAGGCAGGAGGATCACAAGTTTGAGATCAGAGGCAAACTGCGCATCTCAGAGAGACTCTGACTCAAAATAAAAAATAAAAAAGGGGCTAGGAGTGCAGCTCAGGGGTAGAATACTTGCCTAGCATACATGAGGCACTGGGCTCAACCACCTGATGCTGGAAAAAAAAAAATAACATATGAGAGACTTTTCACAGCTGCAAAGTTTGAAATGTTTACTACCTGGCACTTTACAGAAAAAAAGTATGCCTATCTCATCTCTAAACCAACAATAACCACCTAGAAATCATAATATATAAAAAAAGATACTATTCAAAATAGCAACAAAAAACTAAGTACCTAAGAGATAACTAAATGAAGAATTCATAAATGCTCTACAGAAAAAATTTTAAACTCAAAGGACATACTAAATGAGCTGAATTAATGACGAGAGAGTCTTTGCTCTGAAACCTCCCCCAAATTAATCTAAAACATCAGTACAGTTTCAACTGAACTTTGTAAGGAACTGAAAAAGTACAATAGCACATGCCCGTAATCTCAGCACTCTGGAGGCTGAGATAAAGGATCAAGAGTTCAAGGCCAGCCTAGACTACATAGGGAGTTCAAGACCAGCCTGAGCTACATAGGGAGTCTCTGTCTCAAAAAACAAAAAGAAAGCAGGGTTCCATAGCACACGCCTATAACCTCAGCTACTCAGGAGGCTGAGGCAGAAGGATCTCGAGTTCAAAGCCAGAAGCAGCCTGTGCAATTTAGGGAGACTCTGTTTTAAAATAAAAAATAAAAGAAGGGCTGAAGGTGCAGCTTAGTGGCAGAGTACTTGCCTAGCATATGTGAGGCTCTGAGTTCAAGCTCCCACCTCCCTCACTGAAAAAAAAAATTTATTCTAAAATGTATATGGAGGAAGTATCCAACAAAAATAGCTAACTTTATAAAAGACTGAAGAGGAAAACTTACCCTAGCATATATTGTTGTTGTCAGGTACTGTCAAGTCAGGTACAACTCATGGCAAGCCTCACAGGGTTTTCAAAGGCTGTTTTCAGGATTGCTTTGGGGGTGGATTGCCATATATTTCTCCTGTTTTTGTGGTGCTGGGGATCGAACTCAGGTCCTCAGAGAGTGCAGTACGGCGTTCTACCAATTGATCTAACCCCAGCTAGCATATATTTTTGTTATTAGGTACCATCACATTGGTGTCAGACTCATAGCAACTCTACATACAACAGGAGAAACAGTATTTTTAGTGCTTCTCTGCTATTCATAGGGTTTTCAATGGCTGTTTCTTAGAAGTGGGTTGCCAGGTCCTTCTCCCAAGCCAATGCCAAAGCACTTGGCATTCCTAGGTGGTCTCCTATCCAAGTACTAACCAGGCTCAACCCTGCTTAGCTTCTGAGATCTGACAGGATCAGATGCCACAGTGGTACGGCTACAGGCAGCATATATTAAGATTTGTATAAAAGCCATAATATGGGAGAAGGACATAGCAATCCACTCCCAAGGCAATCCTGAAATAATCAGCCATCGAAAACCCTATGAGGGTCGCTGTGAGTCAGAAACAACTGGTCAGTACCTAACAACAACAAAAGCCATAATAAAGCTGGATGTGGTGTCACACACCTGTAATCCCAGCAACTCAAGAGGCAGAGGCAGGAGGTTTGCAGGTTTGAAGCCAGAGGCAGCCTTCATAACTTAGTGCAACCTTGTCTCAAGATAAAAAAATTTTTAAAAGGGGAGCTAGGGATGCAGCTCAATGGAGGAGTACTTGCAAACCATGAGTGACGCCCTGGGTTCTAGCCTCTAGTACCAGAAAAAAAAAAAAGCCATAATAAACCACGTGTGTTGGCATACCGCTATAATCCCAGCACTCCAGAGGCTGAGGCAGGAAGATAGCAAGTTCAAGTCCAGCTTGGGCTACACAGAAGGACCCTGTCTCAAACATAGAGACAAATTAAAAAACACCAAACAAAAAGCCATAATAATAAAAATAGTTTTGCAATCTATTTATGACAGGCAAACTTAATGGAACAGAAAGGGACTTCAAAGTTAGACCAGTGCATATGTGGGACCTTAGTATATACTAAAGATGGCACTAAAAGTCGGCAGAGGAAAGTCTGTTTGGTAGAAGCCTGAGGAAAACTTGCTCACTATATGGAGAAAAACAAAACTCAATCCTCACCTAACACTGCAAACAAAGGTGGATTCAAAATGGATTAGGAACCCAGGAATGAAAGGTAACACTACAAAATCAACAGAAGAAAATGTTAGAGAAAAATCTTTGTGACCCAGAGGCACAGAACTTAAACAAATCTTCAAAAACATGAGCTATAAGGCACAAGGACAAAAACCTCAAATACACAAAAATTAGGGATTTCTATTCAACAAAAGATTGTGGAGACAAAATTGAAAGAAAGATAAAATGGTAGATATTTAAATATCTAAAATCACCAAGAGATACAAATGTGTATCTCTTGGTAATATAATAAAAGTTGTAGATGGGGATAAAAGGGTAAAATTCAATAATAATGTAAGAAGTAAGTCTAGCACAAATCCTTGATGAGAATGTGACACGAACCAAGAATTTATGTTTAACCTCACTCATTGAATCTGAGGTCCATGAGGGGAAATATTATTTCATCAAGTCTGAGACACTTTTCTTTGTCACTAAGAATGAGAAGGTTGCAGCTGTACCACTGTGGCGACCAATCCTGTCAGATCTTGGAAGCTAAGCAGGATTGAGCCTGGTTAGTACTTGGATGGGAGACTGCCTGGAAACACCAGGAGCTTGCAGGCTTGGGAGAAGGACCTGGCAACCCACTCCCAAAAAATAACCAGCCATTGAAAACCCTATGAATAGCAGAGAAGCACAACACTAGTGTTTCACCTGTTGTGCTAGGGTCTCTATGAGTCGGATACCTACTCAACAGCATCTAACAACAACAAGAAAGAGAAACTGCCAGTTAATGACACAATCATTCTTATCATGTAAAATTTGTACTTTTGATAGTGACTTTAGACTTATGTAGAAAGATTTTTAAAAATATTATTCTTGTCACATAAGTACAATAAGTTGATTAAAATATTCCTAAAATGTTTTTATATTGAGAATCCAACTCTTCTGGATTACTTTTTAATTCAGACACATCAATGCCCATGTTTCTGCACACAGTCCTCATCAAGAATGTGAGTGATGCAACTCTTCTTTTAAGTAGAAACAAATGAAAGTACTCACTCAACTGTTTTTGACCAAAGAATGATCTTTGGTTTTTTTAGACCAATTCACTATGCTGCCCACGCTGGTCTCAAACTTGTGACCTCAAGAAATCCTTCCACCTCAGCCTCTGAAGTAGCAGGAACTACAAGTGCCCATCACCATGCTGGGCTAGAATGACAATTTCATGTGGTGAGACCTATAAAATCATTGTTCTTTTGTTATCTCTATAATTCTCTTCCAAGTTGCTGGTATTCATTCTATACATTTTGATACTAGTGATTTCTTGTTCTTCTCGGAAGACACCAATGGAAGGCTCTTTGAAGATAATGACCAGGATATCACTCCTTCAAATGACTCTTAAATACTTTTTGACTGGAAACATCAAGCGGTCACAGTTATTGAGTCATGCCCCTGAGAATAATGTCCACAGTCATTCATGTATAGGTAAGAAAAACTATGCCACAACCACCAGCTGGCCAAGCGCAATCAAAAGATGACCTATGGATTTTAAGAGGAGCTCTAATTTTAGAAGTGTTGAAGGAGGAGAGGAGGCACCTTAGAATTGATGAACACATTACAATGTCAATTTACTTTAATAAATACATTATGGCAAATACCTCAGCTCCCTCCCCTGCAATGGTACAACCTGGAGCCTGGCTCTTTGTCATCTCAGAGTTCCCCAGTTTGAGGCCCAGGTGCCCACAGCAATACCCCGCTCAAAACTCACCCTTGCTTGGCTTCCTTTTCTTCCCCATATCCTCTCTGCTTTCTTACCAATACTTCTTGAAATCTCCTCCCAAAAAACCTACTTGCTCTCCAATCCTTGTTTCAGTATCTGCCTTGGGGAGGTGCAACTTAACACAGTGAGCATATTTTATCCAAGGACCTGGCAGTATTTGGCCATCATCTGACACACACACAAAAACTCATACATATCCTTCTTCCCTAAGTCAGGGTTCTCTTCCCCGGGGTTTGAACCTGACTGTTGCCTCTTCCTAACTTCCTCTCAGCCCTGCCCTCCCCTTCCTATTCCACCGCCTCCACCTTCCCTTCTCTTCATCTGCAGGATTTTGCTCCTGTTCCAGTTCCTCCAAGAATTGCACTGGGGATGGGGGCCTGATAAGCAGAAAATTCTTTATACTAAGCCTGACCTCCTGTGGTGGAGAAGAGGTATGTTCATAAGTTTTAAGAAATGATTAAATGTAATATAATAATATAAATTTAATATTTATATTATTTAATATAATTTAATATACTAATATATTATAATATTATAATATATAATATTAAATTTAATATAATATATAATATAAATAATATAATATATATAATATAATAATATAAATATAAATTTAATATAATAAGTAATATTAAATGAACAAGTAATTTGAACACCTAAGATTTACATTTAATGATCAATGTGCATCAGAAATGTTCAGGATGTCTCACGATGCAGGAAAAGGTCTGCAGGTAGCCTGCCAGAAAGCCACTCTCCTTAACTGGTCAAGTAGCTTGATCAGAAGGTATGAAAAAAGAGTGCCGGGCAACTATACCTCTTGGATTGTTTTAGCAAACCTAAAGCATTTCTTACGCCTGCAGCTGTACCCCTATGGCATCCAATCCCATCAGATCTCGGAAGCTAAACACGGTCGGGCCTGATTAGTACTTGGATGGGAGACTGCCTGGGAACACCAGGTGCTGTAGGCTTGGGGGAAGACCTGATAACCCACTCCCAAAAAACAATCAGCCCTTGAAAACCTTGTGAATAGGAAAAAAGCACTGACAATAGTGTTTCGCCTATTGTACATAGGGACGCTATGAGTAGGACACCTACTCGAGGGTACCTAACAACATCAGCAAAGCATTTCTTATCCTGTATTCTGCAACTGTGTCTTAGTAATAATAAACAGAAAATACATTAAATGACCCAATGTGGCACTGTGTGTGCAAGCTCCAAGCCCACATCAGGCTTCATTATAAAGTAGCAAAAAGCCTTACAGGACACAAAAGCCCCCAGAACAGTGCCTGTGTCTGATGCTTGTTTATCTCACTGCGGCTCTAATTATATAGCACACATATGGGTTAATAAAGGTCTCATGGGTGATTTTGCTTCTTTGCTTTCTAATAGAAGAAACTTATAGAAAGAGGAAGTATATCAATCACATTTAGTTAGAAATCTCTTATTAAAAGTAAAGACCAAAGCAAATATCTTTTTGTTATAATGATCCAGAAATATAAAAGGACACAAAATTAAAAGCACACAATAGCTTATTGCCACACCTAAGCCCAGGGTAGCGATGTTCATTGAATTATTAAATAAGCAGTTATGATAACCTACCATATTGAAAACAGACTCATGTTGCTAGTGAAGCCATTAACCCAATGTACTGTTCTCAGAATTGCCGCGGAAGACCATCCTTGCCCCTTTCTGCACCATAAAAGAGTTTTGACCACACGGATGGCTTGTCTGCAAGCACCATCCTTAACAAAAGAACAACATGTATTTATTCCAAAAATTTTGTTAAAAAAATTAAAACAAACACCTTTGCATTTCCATCCCTCTGGGGAATAGAGTTTTAATGAACACACGAAGCAGCTAGGTGACATCTTTATCGGCCCTCATAAACCTTGATTGAATACACAGTGATAAGGCCTGTTTAAACCGTCCTCCTCCTGATAACAGGCCTGGAGGCAGCAGGCCCTAGCAACAGGGCAGAGATGGGGGGGTGGGGGAGCAAGAGAAAAGGACTCTCTAAACCCTAAAGTGCAAGCCTGTTGGGCACAGGGAGCTGCAAACAATCCAAAGCTCCCCACAGCTGGGGGAGGGGGAATGTGAAAGTGAGATGCAAATGCTCTACCACTGAGCTGCACCCCCAACCCATCCCACCCTAACCCCATTTTTTCTTTTTTAATCTTGAGACAGGCTTCCTCTAAATTTTGCAGGCTGCCTCTGGCCTCGATCTTGCGATCCTGCCTCCACCTCCTGAGAGGCTGGGATTACAGGCATGGGCCACCATGAAGGGCTTTCCCTGGCTTCTCTGTGACCTCTGGGAACACTTGCTTCAGAACCACCTGGGGCTCTTGGGGGTGAGGAAGTGGCTGGAGGGAAAGGGTGCTTTAAAACCTAGTGACCTTTAGCATTTACCTCTGCAAACACAGAGAACTCAGGAGGCTCCTCTGAAAGGATTTAGGGGTGGGCAGCTCTGGGTTTCTTTCTACCAGAATCATACATAAGAGGTAAAGACATCTAGAAAGAAGAGATATTTTCCCAACTGGCCTAAGTTTGATTCCTCTGGCCCTTTTCCTGGCTCTAGCACACCGTGGTGCCCTATTTCCAGTCACTACTTGCTAATTCAAATCCCACTCCTTTCCCCAGCCTTCCCAATCTAGAGCCCACAGCACTCCCAACAGGCTGAAGGAGTCAGTGCCACTGGTGGAGACTCTAGGTCTCTTAATCCAATCAGGCTTGCTGGTCTCACCAGCCACAACCAGGGAAGGAGGACCTTGGTGAGTAGAGGCAAAGACCCACCTCACCTGCTGCAAGGGAAAGGCTCTAAACTAGGATTCCAGGTCCCTAGTCCTAGCCTTCCTGGATTAACTGGAAACCCTCAGGTAGAGGACCGTTTGGGATCTTGGCTTCTTCCAATGAAAAAAGAAAGAGTTGTATTGGAAGGGTCTTTTCAGTCTAAAACTAAATGTTTTTTTTAAGTAAGCTTGTAAGATGAGGGCTATAGTAACTTGCTTGACAATAGTAAAACTGTACGTGAATATCAAGACATCATGTTATACACCTTAAATACATGCAATTTTTTTAATTAAATTAAGTCAAATGATTTCATGAAAAAGTATTTTTCATATTCCCAAAAGGCCCCCAGTCTCCTCCAATTTTTAAAATGCCACTATGGGCTATCTCACAGATCAGAACAAAGAATACAATATGTCATTTCCTGCATCAATAAGATATAGGTTTTCACAATAACCTCTGACACGTGGATGACAAAAAATTTCCCCTCTTCCTCCCTCTCCTGACTGTACATGGCAATGAGGGCAGAGTCAGAGCCTGAAGATGCCTTCCTGGAGGTCAGGCACCTACAGCTTTGGCAGAATAGAAGTGGAAGAAAGTTTTACAGCTGGGAAATTCCACTGATCTGTGGAAAACACCTGGCCCTGGCATGTTCAGGGACTGTGTCTTCAGATAAGTTTGCAAAAGAACTCAAGCTTTTTTGACCCAAGTTCATCTCAAGGGAAACTAGACTTTTGAATAATAACTTGATTTTTGAACTATAGCTGGCATATACTCCATACCTGTGATTTCTCTTGAATAGTCATGTGAATTTTATATTTGTAAGGTGGTTTCCCATCCAACCATCCATCCAACCATCACTATGGTTTGTTTTGTTTTTTGTTTTTTTGGTTTGTTTGTTTTGTGGTACTAGTGGTTGAACCCAGGGCCTGGGCCACTGAGCTGCACCCCCAGCCCATTTTGTAGGTCTTATTATTTTCTGAAACAGAGTCTCGCTAAGTTATACAGACTGCCACTGGTCTCGAACTTGTGATCCTCCTGCCTCCACCTCCCCAGCCACTGGGATTACAGGTGTGCGCCACCGCGCCCGGCTACTATGGTTAATATTATTTGTAATATTTTTTTCCCCTTCAATTCAGGGTGTAGCTGAGGCTGGCCTGGAACTCACTATGTAGCCCAGGCTGGCCTCAAACTTGCATCAATCCTCCTGCCTCAGCCACCTGAGTGCAGTGATTATGGATGTGCTCTCCCACACCTGGGTTTGTTATTATTTTTTTTTAATAAACGAAGGATGGTATGCACACAGTGAGAGGAAGCAAAGTGACAAAACTAATAAGTACTGAGAAGGCAGGTATGGTGGTGCACACCTGTAATCTCAGCTACTGGGGATGCTGAAGCAGGAGGATTACTAATTTGAGGCTTGCTTGGGTTACATACTAAATTCAAGGCCAGCCTGAACAACTTAGCAAGTCATTGTCTCAAATAAAAATGAAAAAGGCCTGGGGATGTAGCTCAGTGGTAGAGCACTTGTGTAGCAAGGATGCAAGGCTCTGGGTTCAATCCTTAGTACTGCAACAATAAAAAGTACTAAGGCAAGGATTCTGCTTTTATGGGTAACCTCCTTACACACATCAGTACATTGTGGGTCATTCCAAAAACCCAATCAAAACCTGAGCTATTATGAGCATAGTGTCCTTTTGAGGGCAGTGAAACAGAGCAACTGAAACCCCAATTGCCTGGGGCAATCTTGGGTATAACCAAACCTATAAGAATTCCTGGGAAGCTCCAAGAAGAGAGACGATCCCGGGGATTCATTCTGCAGAGCAGGTCAGAGACCATGTCTTCACACAGCCCTGAACCATCATAATATTCACGCATCACAAAGGGAAAGATGTGGACCTCAGGGGAGCATCACTTCATCTAATGCTACTCCTTGTGCTGCCTTAACCTCAGACAGCACACCTCTTTCCACACATTTCTAGACTCGGGGTGACCATAGAAGTTATCATCCAAACAGGGCAAAAGAAGAGAGGACTCTTTGTACTTACAACAGGCAACAACTGGGACTGGCCCAAGCAAATAGGACTTCTGGTCACCCTAACTAGACACTCAGAGGACCATCTAACAGTCATTCCTATGTGCCAGAAGCCACGTCTTGCACAACTCAACCTGGATTCTTTTTCCAGATTTACCTCTTCTCTATGAAAATTCAATGTGTCCAAGTCTGAGCTATGATCAGTTTTATTGATTCTTTCAGTAAATATTTATTGTGCACCTACGGTGGCAGGCACTGTGATAGCTACGGACCCCTCAAGGAGTCAGTGGCAAGTAGAGTAATGCATAGATTGGGATTCGGATTCTGGCTTCAAATGAGCCTCAACTTTCCAGATCCATCAAATGGCGACCTCATAGAATTGTTGTGAGTATCAAATGAATAGTGTATGTAAGGTGTTTGGCACAGAGGAAGTACTATGTAAGTGTTACTATAATCAACAAGAGATATCCATTTCTGACATACCCATTGCATGAATAGCAATTTGTCTCCCTATGAGTGTAGGTCAGTCCACAAAACACCTCATTCATTCAGCCCACTAAGTAACCATGAATACAAGATCCTAAGGAAGACACAGGAAGCTGTATTAGTCAGCTTTCCATAAATATAACAAAATACCTAATATGATCAGCTCATAAAGAGAAAAATTTACTTTGGCTCATAGGTTTTTTTCATTTGTTTGGGCCTTGGGGTTTTGTTCTTTTTTGTTGTTTTGTTTTATTTTGTTTTGTTTTGTTTGAGATAGGGTCACACTATGTACCTCGGATTGGCTTCAAACTTGTGATCTTCCTGCCTCAGCCTCCCAAGTGCTGGAAATACAAGCCTGTGCCACCGCACCTAGCTTGGCTCACAGTTCTGAAAGTTTTAGTCCTCTGTTGATGGCCCCATTGTTTTGGGGCCTGTGGCAAGGAAGGACATCATGGTCAGAGAACATGGTAAAGCAAAACCATTTGCCTACTTTTGCAAAGGAGGAGAAAAGTGAGAATGAGACCTGGATGAGAGGCAGACATGATGGTATACACCTGTAATCCCAGTACTCAGGAGGCTGAGGCAGGAGAATCACAACTTTCATGCTAGCCTGGGCTAAACAGCAAGATCCTATCAAAGAGAGAAAGAAAGAAGGAAAGAAAGGGAAAGAAAGAAGAAAAAGAAAGAAAGAAAGAAAGAGAAAGAAAGAAAGAAAGAAAGAGAGAGAGAGAGAAAGAAAGAAAGAGGGAGGGAGGGAGGAAGAAAGGAGGGAGGAAAGGTGGAAGAGAGGGAGGGAGAAAGGAAGGAAAGAAGGAAGGAAGGAAGGACAAACAAATGAATAAGGAAGAATCCAAGGTCCCACAGTCCCCTTCAAAGGCATGCCTCATGATCTAAAGACCACACTAGGCTCCACCTCTTAAAGGTTCTACTACCTCTCAATAGTGACACCCTGGGCACCTAGCCTTGAACACATAGACCTTTGGGTAAACATTTCAGATCCAAACTATGCAGAAGCATAAACATAAATCTCTGCCTCTTGGGGATTTTACAGGGAATGAAGGAGGGAAAACATTCACAATTGGAAATGAAAAGAACTACATGAGTGCTTTTTAAAAATCATTGCTTAGTAATCCTGAATACACATTAGAATTATTTGGAGAGGTTTTTTTTTTTTTCCCCTTAAAAACAGGGGCCCTACCATTTAACAACTAAATGAGCCTTTCTAGGCGTAAAGTGAATAACATAGAATGCTGATGAAAGACCTGTTTTGTGTGCCAGTGAATGGTACGTGTATAAGCAGTGAATCCTTTGCAATACCCAGTGACAGAGTAGAGGCCAGGTTTCTTGAGTGTTTACTATGTTCCAGGTACTGTACTAAGAGCCCCATAGGTTGATATGGCCCAAGCTGGCTTCTGGGAGGAAGAACTGGGAGAACTAGAGTTAGGATTGCGAAGGACAGTAGGATTCAGATAGAAGGAAGCGGGCCTTTCCGTGACACAAAAGAGAAAATGTTACTTCTGGAGGTAGAGCATGCACTTTTGGATAGGGGCCAAATAGAAGAACGAACAAATGTACTTTCACTTATTTTCTTATTTATTGCAGTCATGGTGGTTGAACCCAGGGCCTCCCAAGATCTGACAGGATGGAATGCCTGAGTGCATCCCAGCATTTCCAGCTTCAGGCTGGAAAAGAATTGTCTAACTTATCAAGAAATGCTCACCTGTATAGTCCAGCTTTGTGTGGAGGGGACTAGACTAACACCCTGCTACTGAGCTACATCCTCAGCCCACAAATTTACTTTTAAAAATAAGCAATTTAAAACTTTTTTATGTGTAGTTCCCATGTCCTTTGTAGTCTGTAGATATTACTGAACGACACTCAAAAGGGGAGGTAGATTTTTTATATTAAACTGAAATATATATACCTTCCTAGGCATAAACAAGCACACCAATCTGTCTTCTTATGCGGCTCTGTGTAACTGACCATATTCATAACCCAAGCTATAGTGGAACTCCATGGAAAATAAAACAAGAATGGATCTGAGTAAATTCCTTCCACTTTGCTCTTCCTATCTCCTGACCTCTATGTTCCCTGCAAAACCAGCGGCAAGTTCTCAGGGGCCAGCCTGGAAGCAGCACTTTGGAATTTTAGATTGACTTTTGAATAAACAAGAATAAAAGGATAACAATGAGAGAGAGAGAGAGAGAGAGAGAGAGAGAGAGGCAGAAAAACAGAGACAAAGAGGACAGAAACAGAGAGATTATTAGATTTTAAATCTTAAGAATAAAATAAAAACACGGCCTCCTGCAATGTAGGCATCCTCTCTAAGAGAAGTTATATGAACTGGGGTGTCGGTTAGAAATGGAACAACTGTAAGAAAGCCAAGGTCACACAGGCAGGAAATAAACCCATCATGTCACACCGTAGGATTTTTTTTCTTTTTCTTTTTCTTCCTTTCTTTTTTTTTTAAGATAAAAATTCTTTTTTTCTCCCTTTATTGGTAAATGTTGGTGGAGTACAGAGTAATACAGCATTGGCTTTTTCCATTATGCAACTATTATATTACTTTTGATTACACTTTTATCAATTTACAGGGTTTATGGAACCTTTTGACTAATATGCAGTAAAACTCATATGCATATTTGGGTTATGTTCCCCTGTTTTTCCCCATGTACTCACGAAGTTGCATTATTCACATTGAGATTATCCTCTCCCCCTTTATCCCTCTGCATTGATGCTCCTCCCCATCCCACATTCTGCGAAAGATAAGAATTCTTTATCAATCCTTATTCCTGGGAAGCCAAAACCTTCTTCTTCACCTCCACACAAAAGGGGACTATACAGGTAAGCATTTCTTTCTTTTTTTGGGGGGGGGTCCTGGGGGTTAAACCCAGGGCCTCGCGCCTGCATGCTCTGCAAGTGCTGGACCACTGAGCTGCACCCTCAGCCCATTTTTTTACTTTTTGAGACAGGGTCTCGCTAAATTACACAGACTGCCTCTGGTCTCGAACTTGCGATCCTCCCGCCTCTGCCTCCCAAGCCCCGCTAGGTAAGCATTTCTTGATAAGTTAGACAATTCTTTTCCAGCCTGCAGCTGTAGTACTCAGGCATCCGATCCTGTCAGATCTTGGAAGCTAAGCAGTGTCGGGCTTGGTTAGTCCTTGGATGGGAGACTGCCTGGGAACACCAGGTGCTGTAGGCTTGAGAGAAGGACCCCGGCAACCCACCTCCCAAAATCAATCAGCCATTGAAAACCCTATGAATAGCAGAGAAGCACTGACAATACTGTTTCACCTATTGTAGGTAGGGTTGCTATGAGTCAAATATGGACTAGAGGGCATCTAACAACTACAATGTGTAAGATGATATTCAAGGCAAGGGGTGGAGCATGCCCTGGAGACTCTTTCAATAAGGGAATTGAATTTCTTTTGTTGTATTCTGTAGCAGTCTGAATTTTTTCTATCATCTGACCTTGACTGAAGTCCTCAGGGTAATTCACCAGCAATACAACCCCTCCATTATTGCACAGTCGGTAGCAATTCATAGAACCCTGAACATTCTATTAATAACTCTGGAATTTCACCTTCTAGACTACCATTCTCTACATTATCCCATAAGCAACCTTATGAATTAACTATTGCCAATATCAACATTTTACATATAGAAAAATTAAGAGTCAAAGAGGTTAAGTGGATTATCAAAGGCCCCTGGTAAATTTGGCACCACATTCCAATACTAAATCCTATTTCTTTCTAATATGATATTTTGTTCTGCCCCTTTGGGGGGTATTTCATTCTCTCTCTCACTTTTAGATGATCATGCAGAGAAAAAAAGCCACAGTTCAGAAAGCTTGCCAGGTGCAGTGGTACACACCTGTAATCCCAGGTGGAGTGGTACACACCTGTAATCCCAGGAATTTGGGAGGCTGAGGCAGAAGGATCATGAGTTTGAGGCCAGAGGCAGGTAAAGCAATTTAGCAAGACTCAGACTCAAAATAAAAAATAAAATAAAAAATAAAAAAGGGGCTGGGAGTGCAGTTCAGTAGTAGAGCACTTGGCTAGCATACATGGGGCTCTAGTTTCAATCCCCCAGCACTGAAAGATAGAAAGAAAAGATAGAGAGAGAGAGAGAGGAAGGAAAGAAGGAAAGAAGGAAGGAAGGAGGGAAGGAAGGAAGGTGAAAGGAAGGAAGGAAGGAAGGAAGGAGAGAAAAAAAGCAACCTCGCTGGTTGCCATGTGCTTGCTCATGCTGCCATCCAGACAGCAGATCTGACAATTTCCAGCGTCTGAACGCTGTACCTCTGCTTGCAGGCAGCACTTGCAGGCAGCCATGCACTCCCTGGCGAGTGTGGGGATACTGTTGGTACCGCCTGCTAAATGCTAACACTCCAGCTGCCCTGGAGCAGGGGTGAACTGTCCACAGAGGTAATCCACACCTCTCCCTATACTTTGATGAATTGTCCTAAAAGTGCTATGGGCCAACTTCAGGAGCCAAAGAACAAAAACCCAGAGAATTTAGTAATCCTACAACAACAACAAAAAGCAAACGCCAAGCATTATCAAGGGTCAGGCCAAAGCATGGAGACACTCCAGACTCGTGCATGAAGGGGGTGGGGGTGTGAGGGAGAGATTCCCATGGAGACCTTCCTCTATCCTGCTGGGTTCTCAATGTAATGCCTTACAGATTTCGGGCCTGGCCTCTGACAGCTCTGACATATCTGAACTGGCGCTAACCTCAGCTAGTTACTTTAAGGCCTGATAAGTTATACTGTACCTGTCAAGGTCTCTCTCCACTGAGACTGCCTCCCCTTCTCCAATGGGGCAACCAAAAAAAAAAAAATGTATCTTCTCCATCTGACTGACATAATTTCTTCTGCTTATTATAATTACTGCTATATTATCCCAAACCCTAGTTCAAAACAAATAGAAAATATAAACTGGCTGAGGGAGAAAACAATTCAATTTTCTCAACATTATAAGCAGCGTTATCTTATCTGTGAATTTATGAGGTTTGAGCTGGGGAAGAAGCAATGTCCACACTGTCAAGAAAGGAGATATAACAATTTGCCTCCTCCCCAAAGTCAACATTTTCTCTTTAAGATTCCTCAACAGGGTCACTTCCCTGTGTACCCACAAGAAGTCCTGAGGACACCCACCCCAGTCTCAAACACCATCCCCGTGGCCACTGTCCATCACTGGCCCTAGTCAGTGCCCGAACACTGAGGATTTCACAGGGAAACCTTCCCAGAAGGTTCTGGAAGAATGGAAGAACCCACTTCCCGACTCATGCATCCCCAGTCCTGACTAATGAAGAGGTTTTCCTTTAAGATACTAAACATCTAGCAAACAATGGATTTATGGAGATCCAGTCAGGCACCACACTGATCATGAGTCAGATCAGAAAAGAATACACCAGTGAAAAACTAAAAAATCACAAGCATTTCTTTCCTTTGCTGTCCTAGGACCTCAAAATGATACTTTTCATCTTTCTGTCACAGTTCTTCCCCTATAAAAAAGAAGTAATCGCAGGGTATGATGATACATGCCTATAATCCCAGAGACTCCAGAAGTAGAGGCAGGAGGATCGCAAATTCAAGGCCAGAGGCAGCCTGAGCAACTCAGTGAGAACCTGACTCAAAATAAAAAATAAAAAGTGGGCTGGGGGGCAGCCCAGTGGTAGAGCACTTGCAAAGTATGCACACGGCCCTGGGTTCAACCTCTAAGTACAAGAAAAGAAAAAAGAAAAAAGAAAAAAGAAAAGCCTGTATAGCTAACTTTCAAGATTATTGAAACAGGAAGTAATTTTAAAGCACTCATAAGAATCGTATTGGGGTGGGAGTGTAGTTCAGTGACAGAGCACATGCCTAGCATGCACAAGGACCTTGGTTCAATTGCAAGCACCACCAGCATAAAGGTCAAATCACAAATACTACTATACAAATGATTTACCCCTCAGCAAAAAAATTCTCAATGCTAAACAAATATAATTACAAAGAAGTTTCCAAAGAGCGCTTTCAGGATGAGCCAGCATATGAGTTTGGATGTTCCAGCAATGTAGAGATGCAGGAGACATCCTTGTTCTGTAGAAATTTCATCTCAAAATACCTCACTTCATAATTAACTTTTTATGTTTCTCACATGAATGTACAGAGAGCCCCCAACTTACAGTGGTTCAACTTAGAATTTTTCTACTTTACAGTAGTGTAGAAGCAATTTGCATTCAGTTGAAACTGCCCCTGGAATTCTGAATTCTATTTTTTTCCTGGGCTAGCAATCTGCATTCTAATCATCTCTATGGATGCTGGGAGGCAGCAGGCAGCCATAGCTCCCTTCAGCTCATGATCCCATGAGGGAAACAACCAACCCTGTAGTGCACTGTGTGGCTGAGCTAGGCTGTTTGGTAGATGGTGGTGGTGGTGGTGGTGGTGGTGGTTGTTAAATGCCATCACGTGGGTGTCCAACTCATAGCGACCCTATGTACAACAGACAAACACTATTGTCGTGCTTCTCTGCTATTCGTAGTGTTTTCAATGGCTGATTGTTTTTTGGGAGTGGGTTGCCAGGTCCTTCTCCCAAGCCTACAGCACCTGGTGTTCCCAGGCGCTCTCCCATCCAAGTACTAACCAAGCCTGACCCTGCTTAGCTTCTGAGATCTGATGGGATCAGACGCCACAGTGATACAGTTGCAGGCGCTTGGTAGGTTAGACGTATTCAATGCATTTTCCACTTACACTACTCTCTAATTACTCCACCATAACTGAAGCAGTGGGGCTGGGGTTTAGCTCAGTTGGTAGAGTGCCACGCTGTACTCTCTGAGGACTGGGGTTTGATCCCCAAATCCACAAAAAAATGGGAGAAAGACATGCCAACCCACTCTCAAAGCAATCAGCCATTGAAAACCCTAAGAGGACCCGATTTGACAGGACTTAACTGCAACTGAAGCAGTATCTGTGTTCTCACTTGAATATTTAAGCAAATATGTTGTTTAAAGCACCCCTTCATGCCCATTTCCTCCCCTTCTTCCACTTCTCTTCCTACCAGCTCTACCTGTCAGCTACTCTGGGCATTTACATGGGAGTATATAGTATCTGTGGGAGAAGGGCCTGGCAACCCACTCCCAAGGCAATCCCGAAACAGCCATTGAAAATCCTATGAGGGTCCCTATGAGTCGGATACCGACTCCACGGCACCTAACAACAACAACATATAGTATCTGATTTTTTTTTTTTTTTATGGTTTGTCTTTGTTTGTTTGTTGCAGTCCTATGGGAGCTGAACCCAGGGCTTTGTAAGTGGTTTGCAAGCATTCTACCTCTGATCTACACCCCCAACCCTCCTTTCTAAAATTTTTTTTATTTTGAGACAGGTTCTCACTGAGTTACACCAGATGCCTCTGGCCTCGAACTGGTGGTGATCCTTCTCCCTCCACCTCCCAAGTCGCTGGGATTACAGGCGTGCGCCACCACTCCTGGTGGTATCTAAGTTTTAAATATACAATTTCTTACTTAAATATTACAATTTTTACCCTGAGGCACTTAACCTCTGGATAAGAATTCCATCCCTGCAAGCTGACTTGTGCCCTTAACACAGTAGAAGCTAACTCCCTGGTAATTAAAAAAGAAATCAGCACTCAATTACATAGGGATGCATTTTCCAATGTGGGAACCCGTGGTCCGTTCTGCTTTTCCGCCTCCACCTCTACCTGGGTTCCTGTATTTTGACCGTTTCACTCCTCATTAGCACCTCGCCTGGTGAGACTGCGGTGACTGTGAGTCTGATGGCTGTTAGCTGTTAGCCCTGCTCAGCAGAGTGTTCAAAGGCAGCGAATTTGGAAACTATTTTTCCTCTGGTTGTCTAAAATAAGATTTGAGTTTATCTGCAAATTCCACTTACACCCTGCTGCACCCTTCCTCCACTGCCCACAAACACGGAGACCATCAGAGTTTGGCTTCGGTTGAGATTTATAGGGGAACATATCTGGATTTCCCTCTCCATCCTGATCTGCTAATGTCCAGCTGGCTGATGTTCAGGGCAAGGTGCCAGGCCTAGATTTGGGGGAAGGATCGTCCAGAGAGATAGGGGCGGATGTGATTTGGCGGCTGCGTGAGATCTGGCACGGGATTTTACGTGCCACGGTGTTGTGTTTCTTAAGCTCAGTACATGCACTTAGAAGGCTGTTCATCATCATCACTAAGCATCCAGGCAGCACCTACTTGGCACCAGAAACATTCTGAATGTCTTTTTAAAATAATATTTGAGCGAGAGGCCCAGGAAATGCACAACAGAATGGCACTGTGTGGTACTAATATGTTATGCTGATACTAGCATTTCATGGGAAATTACGATGTTTTCCTGTTTCTGACAATCCAGAAAGAATTCTGGAAAGACATAACATTTCACTAAAGAAGTGAAAACAATAGCAAGCACATATTTTGAAATGAAGCTATATTTCATGGACAAAATGAAGAAGGGAAAAAGGTTTTATAATTTTTTCACTCTTCCTTTTAGCTTTCTTACACAATTTACAAGTGAGGAAGAAGAAGTCTTCACCACCTATCTGAAGAAAGGTGTCATGACTGTAGCTTGCAAGTCTTTTCAAGAATATTATCTACCTGTCCCAGACTGGGATTTCTGATTTGTGATAATAGACTGTTGCAGTAGCCTTTTGGGAGAGATGTCACTGTACTGTGCAGTGGAAATCCAGCAATTCATGTAAGCAAGTGTGCTATTATTTTACTGTTGTCAAAACAGATGCCCATATCACTCAAAAGAATAATAAGGTCCCTCTCTCTCTCTCTCTCTCTCTCTCTCTCTCTCTCTCTCAACAAATACAAATAAAATACCTGTGATCAGTTTACCAGGAAGAGATTGAGGGAAAAACAACAACAACAGAGCAAGCATGGTCCTCTGTCCTTTAATATCAAGTAGTTTACAAAGTTCAAGATACATAGGTGAGTGGATGCCATGACTGGACTCCCAGCTACTTGGGACATTGAAGCAGGAGGATCGCTTGAGCCCAGGAATTTGGGGCCAGCCTGGGCAACCCAGCAGGACTCCATCTCCAAGAAAAAGGAAAGAAGGAAGGAAGGAAGGGAGGAAGGAAGGAAGGAAGGAAAGGAGGGAAGAAGGGAGGGAGGAAAGGTAATCTCATCTGTGACTGTGTGGCTGAAGGCTGACTCTCTTGTGTTAAATAAAGAATGGGAAGTTTGAATGATCTCAAAGATCCTTTTAGATCAAGAATTCTCAGGCTGCCAGTGGGGTTTTCCCTAGTTGGCTGTTTTTCCAGCAATGAAGTAACTACCAGATTAGAAGAGGAGAAGGATGGGAGAACAAGAGGCCAGCATATTTTTAGTGGACTATTCACTCTACACAATGTCTTGTGTGGCCTGGTTTGTAGAAGTTGGTTTGGGAAAGAAGACACAAGAGTGATACCACAATGGCAAGTTTTTAAAATTATGACCAGTCCCTCTAGGGGTAGGTTTGTAACATTTTAACCAACTGATAACTATATTCTTTCTCCTCCAAACCTAGGTTACTAAGAAAATAATTTCTTTAGGTGGCATGCTGGTGCATGCCTGTAATCCCAGCAACTCCGGAGGTGGAGGCAGGAGGATCACAAGTTTGAGTTCAAAGGCAGCCTTTGTAATTTAGTGAGATCCCAACTCAAAATAAAAAATAAAAATGGGCTAGGGGTGCAGCCCAGTGTAGAGCACTTGCAAAGTATGTGCAAAGCCCTGGCAGTGCAAATTAATTAATTAATTAATTAATTAAAATAGAAATGATAACAATAGGTAAAATAAAAATCATACTAAGTATCTCTCACATTACTATTGTGAAAATTTAGTGGAATAGTTGTTGTTGTTATGTGCCGTCGAGTTGGTATCCAACTCATGGCGACCCTATGTACAGCAGGCGAAACAGTATTGTTAGTGCTTCTCTGCTATTCATGGGGTGTTCGATGGCAGATTGTTTTTTTGGGAGTGGGTTGCTGGGTCTTTCTCCCAAAGCTACAGCACCTGGTGTTCCCAGGTGGTCTCCCATCCAAGTACAGACTAGGCCCAACACTGCTTAGCTTCCAAGATTTGATGGGATCAGATGCCACAGAGGTATGCCTGCAGCCAGTGGAATAATAATGTATGGTAAACCCTTATCACAGTTATTGGCCATAGTAAACAAGCACTAAACATTAGTTTGCAATTGTTGCATTAGTTACAACTCATTTGTACATGTTCTCTTTAATCGATGGAGGTTTTATAATCTCATATGTTACTGTACTTACTCCAATCTTCTGAGCATATTTAATGAGTACCTACTATGATATACTGGACATTGTTCTAAACACTGTGGATACAATAGTGAACAAGAGACACAAAGCCTCTCTTTGCACAGGATTGATGTTTGAATTGGGCAAGAGAAATACTAAATAGAAAACTACAATGGAGGGAAGGGGCCAGGGTAAGTAGGAAGGGGACTTATATTCAATGTGGAGGGGTTGCGTGGCATTTCAGCAAGTACTTGAAAGAAATGAGGGAATGAGCCCTGTGGATATCCACAGGAAAGGCTTTCTGGAGAGAAGGAGCAGTGAATGCCAAGGCCCTGAAATAGGAGCGTGCCCTGGCATTCAAGAAAGAGAAGAGAGGAATGGGCCAAGCAGGGAGCCAGGCAGGGGACAGTGAGAGAAAGAGGAGCTGGGATGTTGCGAGGCTGGACTACACAAGGAAATGCAAAGACATGAAGGGCAGGCATTTAATTTAATTTACATGGTAAATACATTACTCTTGGAGGTCATTAGCATAATCCAGACAACAGATGGTGGGTTTGGTTGAGATGAGTAGTAGAAGCAGTGAGAAGTGGTCAGATTCTAGGTCAATCTCCAAGATGGGGGCAACAGGATTTGCTGATGGGCTGAGTTTCAAGAAGGAGAAAAAGAAGTAAGGATGGGGCCCAGCTTTGGGCTTAGCAAGGGGAAGGGCAGAGCTGCCATTCACAGAGATGAGGAAGACACCGACTCAAAACTTCCCTGCTGGGCAAGTGTCACCAGTGTCCCCATTTGACCAGTGAGGAAGCTGAGAAACAGAGGTTGCTCAACTTGAGGTAGACAAGGATCCAACCAAAACTTTCAGAGGAACCTCCGAAAGGTAAGACAAATAGCAGGGTCCCATAAGCTCAGCGTTGAAGTTAAATCAGCACAGTAAAAATAAATAAATAAAATAAATAAATAAATAAATAAATAAATATAAAATTGTTAACTTTCATAAAAATCCGATGTTACTTTTTCTCTGAAGTCAGCTGCCCACCAGTGCTGAGAGGAGGGCAGCTCCCTGCAGGCCTCAGCACCGCCAGTTCTCCTCCAAGGGCTCCTCTTTCCTCATGGAAAAGGAATTCACAGAGCTCATTTCTGAAAATCCCATGCCTGCTAGTGGAGCCCAACACCAGTGCTGCAGGCTACGGAAGACCCACACTGCAGATGAGAAAGAAGAAAGTTTTGCAGCTCTGGGGCTTGGGGAGCAAGAAATGTCTGCCTTTGCTGTGGGAGTTTGTTCAGACAAAGAAACCTGCCGGACCAGGGAGGAAGAGAAGGGAATCTGCCCAGACAGAAAACACACTCACCAACTGTCTTCCAGAATTTTCACCCCACGAACAGCCAACGCGATGGGCTCTGTTAACAGGGCCATTTCTAGAGGAGGAAGCAGACTTGGGAAGGTGATAGGACTTGCTCAAGGTCTCACACAGCTAGGGAAGGCAGAGCCAGCTGAGTCCAGGGAGGGGAGACTGAAGGCTGTCCTACCCATCCACCCCCGCCCCACACACACACACAAGCGGGCTTCCAAGACAGCAACAGGACTGGAGATGGTGAGATGAACCAGGCGCTCAGCAGGCGCACTTGCGCGGTGGGATGCTGACTTTGATCTTGCCCCAAATACTCTCAATTTTTACTACTTCACTAAGTAAGGAATTCAGTGGAGATAGGTGGTGAAAGAGTCAGTGACTAGGTCTGAATTACCACCTAGTTAAAAATCAAGAATTCTACCAGGTTTGGTGGCACATGCCTGCAATCTGAAGGTGGAGGCAGGAGGATCTCAAGTTCGAGGCCAGAGGCAGCCTGCCTAAATTAGCGAGACCCTGTCTCAAAATAAAAAGTAAAAAATGGCCTGGGGGATGCAGCTCAGTGGTAGAGCCCTTGCAAAGCATGCATGAGGACCTGGGCTCAGGTACTCACCCACAGTACTGCAAAAACAAAACAACAACAAAAATCAAGAATTCTAACCAGTTTACTGAAGAAAGAACATTGCTTTAAATATAGACTGTGGAGTGGCCAAGAGCCCATCAGCCAGGTTTTGGGGAACTCCATGAGAATTTCCACAGGAGATAACCCTACTGTCTCCACCCAGTTAAGGAGTCTCCAGTTCACTTAGGAGGACCTGCCAAGAGGTTATGGTTCTCAGAGAGAAGACAGAACTGCATCCATCAAACAAGTATTTATTCAGTGCTGACATGTCCAGAACTGTGATAGGCCAGTGAGAAATTCTGGTCCCTGTCACCAATTTGTTTATAATCTGACTAAACAGAGATCTCCTTGAATAAAATGCTTTGTAAGCAACCCGCTAAGATTCAACCTAACTATTTAGTAAATGTTTGTTGCAGAAATTGGTTTTGCAACTTGTAGGAGTTCAGATAGAGGAGAGAGGTATTTGCCTTGGAGCTGCTGGGAAGGCTCCCTGCTGGGGATGGGTATGTGGGGTGTGTGCTGGAAGGAGAAGGCTGTAGGCCAGGGAGAAAGTATAAACAAAGCTTCAATCATCCCTTGGGAGAAAATATTTGCAAATTGTTCATCCAACAAGTAATCAATACCCAGAATATCTGAGGAACTCAAACAACTCAACTGAAAAATAATAATAATTCAGTTAGAAAATGGGCAAATATGAATACACATTTCTCAAAACAAGATATGCAAATGGAAAACAAAGGTAAAAATGCTCTATATGTCAGTAATCATCAGGGAAATGCAAATCAAAGCCACAATGAGACACCTCACCCCAATAAGAATGGCTACTCCCAAAAAAGACTAAAGTTAACAAATGTTGGTGAGGATGTAGAGAAAGGGAAACTCTCCACATAGTTGATGGGAATGTCTAGCCATTATGGAAAACAATACAGAGGCTACACAAAAAAAGCTGAAAATAAAGCTGGGCACAATGGCACATACCTGTAATCCCAGCCACTTGGGAGGCAGAGGCAGGAAGATTGCAAGTTCAAGGCCAAAGGCAGCCTGTACAACTTATGAGACCCTGTCTCAAAATTTAAAATAAAAAAGGGGAAGGGGACACAGTTCAGTGGTGGCACACTTACCTAGCATACACGAGGCCATTAGTTCAACCCACCAGTACTAGAAAAAGAAAAAAAAATTTTTTTTTTAAAAAGCTAAAAATAGAACTACCATATGATCCAGCAACCCTGCTACTGGGTATATATCCAAAGGAAAGAAAATCAGCGTGCTAAAGAGATACCTGCACTACCACGTTTATTGTCATAGTATTCATAATAGAGAAAGTATGGAACCAACCTGTCTGTAAATAGATGAATGGTTAAAGAAAATATAAAATGGAATATTATTCAGCCACAAAAAATAATACAACTTTGCATTTGCAGAAACATAAATGAACCTGGAGGACATTGAGTGAAATGAGCCAGGTGCTGGAATATAAATGCTGCATGTTCTCTTTTACACGTAGAAGCTAAAAAAATTGATCTCATAGAAGTAAAGAGCAAAAATAGTGGTTACTAGAGGATAGGAGTGTGCCTGCAGCTGTAGCCCTGTGGCATCCGATCCCGTCAGATCTCGGAAGCTAAGCATGGTCGGCCCTGGTTAGTACCTGGATGGGAGATCGCCTGGGAACACCAGAAGCTGTAGGCTTGGGAGAAGGACCTGGCAACCCCCTCCCAAAAATCAATCTGCCATTGAAAACCCTATGAACAGCAGAGAAGCACTGACAATAGTGTTTCCCCTGTTGTACAGAGGGTTGCTATGAGTCGGATACCAACTCGACAGCACCTAACAACAACAAGAAGAAGAGGATAGGAGGGTTTGAGGGAAGAGTTGTTAGTTAATGGATACAAAAGTATAGTTAGAAACGGAGATTAAATTCTAATGTTCTATAGTCCAGTACGGTGACTATAGTTTATAAAAATTTATTATATATTTCAAAATAGCTATAAGAAAGGATTGTGAATGTTTCTAACACAAAGAAATCATAAGAGTTTAAGGTGATGGGTATGCTAATCACCCTAATTTGATAATTGATAATTGAACATTTTACACACTGTAATCCATGAATACGTATAATTATTATGTCAATTAAAATAAAATGATTTTATGATGAGTGTAGTGGTACACACCTGTAATCCCAGTGACTCAAGAGGCAGAGGCAGGAGAATTGCATGTTTGAGGCCAGAGGCAGACTGTGCAATTTAGCAAAATCTGTCTCATGATAAAAAATTTAAAAAGGACTAGGAATACAGCTCAGTGGTAGAGCGCTTGCAAAGTATGCACAAGGCCCTAGGTTCAAACTGCCAGTACTGCAAAAAATTAATTAATTAATTAATTAATTAAAAATAAAAAATAAAAAGAGTTTTCATCATGTCTAAGCCCTGGAAAAAGTGTATAGTTGTAACCCAAGAAGGCTGTATTTACTTAGGTTCCAGGTGAACACTTTCTCATGTGCTATGCCTGTGCCCCGACCTTTTTTATGACACAATGACCCATGGCCAAAAGGATCCTTTTTATCTAACCCCCAGCTGCAGTATTAGGAGATCTCAGGAAAGGTTGTGACTTGCCTTCCTGCAGTTGCAGAGCGCCTATTAGTAGAAGGCATCCTATTGGCAGTGGGTACGTGAGTGCATCTTTGCTGTCTGCTAGCACTCTCTTTCAGCAGTCTCTAAGGCTGTCTAAGGTCACTTACCAGGCTGGAAGGCACTCAAGAAATGACTAGGGAAGAGTTGCCTCCTCAAAGAAGAGTCAACTTTAATGATGGGAATGGAGTAAAGCCCCTGGGACCTCCAGTTGCTGACATGACATGATTCAAAATGAGAAGAAACACTGGCTGCAACAATGGTCTCAAACATAAAAAGATGGTGCACATGGCACAGTGTCAGGTAGTACTTTGTTCTGTTGTACATCAGGTCCCTATGAGTCAGACTCAACTCTACAGCACCCACCAAAAACAACATTCCAAGCCTTGTGTTCTCCCAGCCGCATGTTCACATGACCATGTTGCCTGCAAAACAGCAAAAATAATATAATTGCAGCCAGGTAAGAACTTTCTCTATTTTCTCATACTCTTTCCCTATGTCCAGTGGTGACAGATTGGCCAAGGGAGTTTTTTACATGAGGCAGGTAAGGCTGCATTAAGGATGTGTTTATTTGCAGTTTAGTCACATACATGAATGTGGCTCAGAGTTGTTTCTGTGTATATCTAAGTAATTTCTAAGTCCCTCTGGTATGGAAATGGCTGCTAGGAACACTCTTTCGGCCTGGTGTTGTGATGAAAAGAGGTGGGAGTGCCCTACTATGCTGTGCCTTATGGTGTCTAGCACCAGAAGTATGCAGGTTGTGGAGGACAAAGAAGGATCAAAATGAATGCAGGCAAAAATTGGCTTGAAAAATTCCTTTAACCATCAGACATGTAAAACAGTAAGCAAAGAGTCCACTACCACATAGTGGTGGTGTGGAGTAGACAGGGCTGAACAGATCTTTGATTCACCAAGAGGATTTTACTGACCCCTTGTGGTACAAAGAAGCTGGTGCACCTATTAAAGAGTTCAGTAAACATTTTTCTGTAGTGCTTCACCATGAAAATTCAAGGTCACAAAAGTGAGGTAGGTACCTAATTGCCCCCGTTCTTCCCATACAACTTGAAACTTTTACTTACAATTACTTGTCGCTCACAGTTATTTACAGTACTTCTCAGATCAGGGCGTGTGTGATGTCAGGAATACAGGCTTTGGATGTTTACCACAATAAGGGGAAAAAAAGGAAGAAAAGGATGCAGGCAGGGAGGGAGGAAAGAGAAGAAAAACAAAACCAATTTTGTATTCTAGCACTGCTACCGACAAATGAAAGCATGTAAACAATTTGTTTAATCTCTCTGAGCCTCCCTATCCTCATAGGTAAGTGAAGCTCATAGTGTTGCATCTCGGATGATGCATATAAAGTATTGTGTGGGCATATATTTGTTGTTGTTTGGTGCCCTTGAGTTGGGTTCAACTCAAACACTCCTTGACACTATGCTATGCCTAGCACTATGTCAGTGCTTCTCTGCTAGTCACAGGGTTTTCAATGGCTGATTGCTTTCGGGATTATTCCAGGAGCGCACTGCCAGGTTCTTCTTCCACTTTTTGTTCCTGTCATTAAACATGATGATGTCATATGTACTGTTTTGTGACAGTCATTAGTTACTCCACACTCATCTATAAAAAGAGAGAGCAAATGAAGCATATGTTTCTTTAGAGGAAAAATTTCCTTGGTTGAGACCAGGTTTGGCAGTCTCAGACAACATACCTAGGTGGGGGTTAAAATTGTTGTCCAGAAACATGGTTTCCCCTGCGCAAGCAGAATTCCAGAGGGGACTGGGAGCAGAGGGCCCACTGAGCCCCACTTTCTCCCCAATAGGGCCAGAAGGACAGCCCTGGGCTCTGATAAGTGTCTTCACTTATCTTCCCACAGTAAATGCCTAGATCCTTGTTGTTGTTAGGTGCCATTGAGTCCAACTCATAGTGACTTTGTGTACAACAGAATGAAACACTCCCCAACACTGTGCCATGCCTGGGACTATGTCAGTGCTTCTCTGCTATTTATGAGCTTTTTAATGGCTGATTGCTTCAGGAGTGGGCTGCCACATCCCTCTTCCATTTTTTTGCAGTCCTGGGAATTGAAACCAGGGTCTCAGAGAGCACAGAGCAACACTCTACCAACTGAGCTAAACCCCAGCCCTACCCAGGATCCTCCTCAGAAGTAAATACTAAGGGCGAGTGCAGTGGCACACACCTGTAATCCCAGCAACTGTACAGGCAGAGGCAGGAGGGTTGCAAGTTCAAGACTGGAGGTGGCCTGTGTGACTTAGTGAGTCCTTGTCTCAAAATGAAAAATAGAAAATGGGCTGGGGGTGCAGCTCAGTGGTGGAGCCCTTCCAAGTTATGTGTGAGGCCCTGGGTTCAACCTCGATATATTGCAAAAAAAAAAAAAAAAAAAAGGAAATATTCTTTGTAGCAAATGGGAGGAGACAACTTCCATTTCCCCAGTCTGTTTGAAGCTCCTACAACTGTGGCATAAAAAGTCCTCAGCTCTCCAAGAGGGTGGGGTCTCCAGCTAGGACGTTTCCATGACAACAAGGGCGCAGGGAATTGTGTGAGCACACCAGCCCGACTTGCTGCCCCAGCAGCAGGTACAAAGGCCTGGGTGGTCCCACCACACTTTCTCTCCCTTTCTTCCTAGAGCAGGGGAGATGAGGTGAACAATTACAGACACTGAACTAGACTGGAGAAGCCAGGGAGAGGAAAAATAAACTGCTTGGCTTGACCCCCAGAGCTGATGCCCACAACTTCCTGGGCTCCCCAGACTCCCAATTCACCAAGCCAGGGCAACAAAAGCTCATGACTCCATAGGCTTTGCTCCCAAGACACCCAGGGTCTGGGTGGGAACTTCTCTTTCTTTTCTTTCTTTCTTTGTCCCTATGTTAGTCAGCTTTCCATCACGGTACCAAAATAAGCTACTTATAAAAAAGAAAAGGTTTTTTTTTGGCTCACAGTATCAGAGGTTTCAGTCCCTGGTCAGCTGGTTCCATTGCTTTTGGGCCTGTGGCAAAAAACCTCAGGGAAAGTTCTTAGAAGCCCCAGGGTAAGATGGCGGGGTAGAGGCCTTCTCTATGCAACTCCATGACTGAGAAGAGTCAGGGTAACAAAAGGCAGAATATATTCTAAAGAGAAAAAGGAAGAGCATAGAGGAGCCAAGAAAGAGGCGGTAGTGAAGAAGTATGGAGAAACAGAAAGGCGATGCCAAGAAAGGAAACTGTCCGCAGTTCCAACCCCAGCTTCCTGGCCCGGAGAGGAAGCCAAGGCTGCAGCCACAAGGTAAGCCAGGCAGCCCCAGCGGCACTAGCCACAGGAGAAACCCTCAGATCTCATGAGACTTAAGTCCAGCCTCGTGATTTGGTGACAGTGATTCCTCCTGCATGGCAGGCCAGTGTTGGAAAAGAAATCAATTTTGTCACCTCCTGTGTCTTGGAGTACTGGAGCCAGGCATCACCATGACAGGGGGCCTATTGTTTGAGACTGAGCTACTGTGGGGACCTGAAAATGGAGAACAATGATAAGTCCGAGAGCCTGGGGACCACCTGCCACAGTGTCTGGGTGGAGGATAGCGACAAGACAAGGAGGGTCAGACAGAGACCTGCTAAGCCGTTTAGGCAGCAGGGAGCTTGCGCCATGGAGACAGCAGTGGTTGGCTCCCCAGCTCTCTGGTTGAGCCAATGCTGTCCCTGTGGTTACTGCAGAGACAGATCTCTGAGCCCACCGCCCAGGGACTGCTCCAGCTCTGGACTTGTCTCCCTGCTGCATGCAGGTGGCTGCCAGCTGGGACTGAGACTCCTAAGTCCAGCAAATCGCTGGATTTCCCCAGCCTCCTTCCTCTTCCAGGGTGGTTTACTGCTAAGAGATCCAAAAGCACTGCCAGCAGAGGGCCAGGCTCCTTGGGGTCTCCCCCTCCAGTGCAGAACTCAGTGCTCTGTTTGCTTCCCCCAGTCTCCCATACACTCAGGGGACACCCCTCAGCCTGGACATTTGCCACCCCTGGCTGTACAAACTGGGAGGCCTGGGGAGCAAGTGGGAACCTGCCTGATCCATAGGCTGCGAAGCTCATGCTGGCCAGCAGTGGCTCCTGGTAGAGAAAGAAGGGAAGGTTCTAAAGTGAATGCAGCCCTAATGCTGACAACACACCCTTGACCAGCCTGGCCCTCAGCCTGCTGACAGCATCAGCCGGTACAGTGGGAACGGAGAGGAAGTACAACAAACTCTAGCTATGACCTCCTGTCTCTCCCCAGACCTGGCAGATTCAAACACGAGAGGGCCCACATTCCTCCTCCTCCTCCTATTATTATTATTATTATTATTATTATTATTATTATTATTATTATTTGTGCCTGACTTATGCCATGGTATTTTCAGTTGCATTATATGGTTGTGAAAGGTGGACATTGATTAAGGGAGACAGAAGAAGAATTGATATTTTTGAATTATGGTGCTAGAGATGAATATTGAATATACTATGGACTGTTAAAAGACCCAAGAAATCCACGCTAGAAAAAGTGCAACCAGAGTGCTCCTTGGAAGCAAGGATGCTTGACTGCATCTTACATGTTTTGGACATGTAGTCAGGAGGGACCAATCCCGGAGAAAGACATCATGTTTGGGGGAATGGCAGGTCAACAAAAAAGGAAAACCCTCAACTAGATGGATTGATATAGTGTCTTTACAACAATGGGCTTAAACATAAGTAAGATCATGTAAGTGGCACAGAATCGGAGAGTGTATCCTTCTGTTGTGCGTAGGGTTGCTATGAGTCAGACCCAAATCCACGGCACCTAACAACAACCTTTATCTAACTTTATTTACATTTTTCTTTATTTTATAATCAGATCTTTTTTTCCCAGTACTAGGGGTTGAACTCAGGGCCTTGTGCATGCTTGGCAATTGCTCTCCCACTGCCACACACTCTTACCCACTTTTTAAATTTATTTTGAAACAGTGTCTCACTAAGCTATGTAGGCAGCCTCTGGGCTCAAACTTGCAATTTTCCTGCCTCAGCTTCCCAAGTAGCTGATATTACAGGCATGTACTATGGCACCCAGTTTTTAATCAGATTTTTTTTGGCTCTTGCTTTTTTCTCTTCCTCACATAATTTTCCCTTTCTCTTCTTCTTCTTTTTTTAAATTTAATTTTGCTTCTTCCTTTTTTTATCCTCTCCCCGACTCCTTTGCTTTGTTTTTTTATAATTACTTTTGTCATTAATTTCTAACTTCATAGTTTTTTCTACACTATTTTTGCCACCTAATTTTCTATGGTTATTGATGGTATAGCAGTTGTCTCTAATTAGTTTTTATTGTATTCCTCTATCTGATTTATTTTGGTGGTGTTGCGGTTACGGTAGTTTGTTTTCTCCTCTCTGAGCAGTACAGGGGACTGAGCCCTCAAGAAGACCCCCATATAAAAATAGAAAGCTAACCATTCTAATAATGTGCAAACTGCAATATGGAAACACAAGAAATATGAATTCAGGTTGAGGCTATCTGACTAAGTTTGGACTCTGTTAGTTTTGGGTTTTGTTTTTTGGTTCTTTGTTTTTGATGGGAGAGTCAAACTCAGGGCCTCACACATGGTAGACAAGTGCTCTATCACTGAGCTATATCTCCAGCTCTCAGACAAAGAATTCAAAAGTCTAGTTTTTAAAATGATTAATGACCTCTTGTTGTTGTTGTTAGGTGCCTTCGAGTCAAGTCCGACTCATAGCGACCCTTATAGGGTTTTCAATGGCTGACTGTTTCAGGATTGCCTTGGGAGTGGGTTGCCAGGTCCTTCTCCCATTTTGCGGTGCTGGAAATTGAACTCAGGACCTCAGAGACTGCAGCGCAGCGCTCTACCAACTGAGCTAAGTCCCAGCCCCTAATGACCTCTAAGAGGTCCAGCAAAGGTTCAAATAAATAGATGAAGTAACAAAGTCAATTCAAAACTCGAATGAATTCAGCATCTTGGGCAAGAAATTCAGCAAAGAGATTTTGTGGGGAAAAAAAAAAAGAAGGAACATCAGACTCAATAAAGACTGGCATGGTAGCACACATCCAGCGACTTAGAAGGTGGAAGCAGGAGAATCACAAGTTCAAGGTCAGTGGCAGACCTTAACTTAGTGAGATCCTGTCTCAAGATAAAGACATTAAAGGGGGCGAGATGTGCAGCTTAATGGTAGAATGATTTTGAAGTATGCATGTGGCCTTCGGTTCAGCCCCCTAGTAGCACAAAGAGAAATAAATAAAATAAAAAATAAAAACCTAGAGCCAACATCATACTAGATGATGAAAAACTGAAACATTTCCTCTAAAATCAGGAATGAGGAAAGGATGTTCACTCTCTCCACTGCTATTCAACATAGTAAATGAACTATTAGCCATAGCAATAAAACAAGAGAACAAAATAAAAGGGATATAAACAGAAAAGGAAGAAGTCAAATTATCCCTATTTGCAGATGATATGATCCTATACTTAAAACATCCTAAAAACTCCACCAGAAATGTTGATAAATATTTTCAACAAAGTATCAAGATTTAAAATCAATACACAAAAATTAGTCATTTTTCTATATACTAATAGTGACCAAGCTGAAAACAGTCCCATTAGTAATAGCATCAAAAAGAATAAAATACCTAAGAATAAACCTAATCAAGGAGATGAAAGACTTCTACAATGAAAACTTTTTTTTTTTTTTTTTTTTTTTTTTTTTTTTTTGCGGTACTGGGGGTTGAACCCAGGGCCTTGGGCTTGCATGCTCTGCAAGTGCTGGACCATTGAGCTGTACCCCCAGCCCAATTTTTTTACCTTTTTGAGACAGGGTCTCGCTAAGTTACGCAGACTGCCTCTGGTCTCAAACTTGTGATCCTCCTGCTTCCACCTCCCGAGCCACTGGAATTACAGGCATGCACCACAGCGTCCGTCCAACTACAATGAAAACTTTAAAATACTGAAGAAAGAAATTAAAGAAGACATCAGAAGATGAAAAGACCTCCCACGCTTATAGATGGGAAGAATTATTATTATGTCAGTGGCTATATTACCAAAAGCAATCTATAGATTCAATGCAATCCCTCATCAAAATCCCCAGATCATTCTCCATAGAAACAGAGAAAACAATCCTAAAATTTATATGGAAGCACCAGAGACCACAAATCACCAAAGTAATCCTGAGCAGGAAGACCAATGCAGTGGAAATCACAATACCTGAACTCAAATTATACTACAGAGCCATTGTAACAAAAACTGCATGGGGCTGGGACAAAACAGACATGTTGACCAATGGAATAGAATAGAAGATCCAGGAACTGATCCATGAAGCTACAAACACCTGATGTTCAACAAAGGTGCCAAAAATATAAGTTGAAGAACAGATAGCTTCTTCAACACATGGTGCTAGGAGAACTGGATATCCTCATGTAGAAGACTGAAACAAGATCCCCCCCTCTCACATTATAGAAAAATCAGTTCAAAATGGATCAATTGACCTTAATGTAAGACTCAAAACTTTGAAATTGCTAAAGAAAAACATGGCGGAAAACATTTCAAGACATGAGCATAGGCAAGAACTTTCTGAAAAGAACCCCAATAGCACAGGAAACAATAGCAAGAATTGACAAATGGGATTGCATGAAATTAAAAGGCTTTTGAAAGCAAAGGAGACATTAAAGAGATAGCCTACAGAATGAGAGAGAAATCTTTGCCAGTCATACATCAGATAGAAGATTAATAGCTAGAATATAGAAAGAGCTTAAAAAAAATTTGAAAGGCAAAGTATCCAATCAAAAAATGGGCAAATGAACTGAACAGAGAGTTCTCAAAAGAAGAAATATGAATGGCCAACAATCACATGAAGAAATGTTTAACATCCTTAGTCATCAAGGAAATGCAAATAAAAACTACATTAGGATACCATCTGTCAGGGCCATGGTGGTGCATGCCTGTAATCCCATCAACTCAGGAGGCAGAGGCAGGAGGATTACAACTTCAAGACCAGAGGTAGTCTGTGTGCTTTAGTGAGACCCTGTCTCAAAAAAGTAAAAAAAAAGGCTGAGGGTGCAGCTCAGTGGTACAGTACTTGCAAAGCATACAAGCACAAGGCCCTGGATTCAATCCCCAGTACTATGGGGAAAAAAAAAAACAAAACAAAAAACAAAAAAAAAAAACATCTCACCACAGTCAGAATGGCTAGCATCAACAAAACAACTAATGCTGAGGAGGATTTGTGGAGAAAAGAACACTATTACCCACTGGTGGGAACATAGGTTGGTGTAGCCACTATGGAAATCAACATGGAGGTTCTTCAAAAAACTAAAAGTAGAACTACCATGTTACCTGGCTATACCACTCCTGGTTATACACCTGAAGGAATATAAGTCAACATACCATAGAGATACCTGGTCATCCACGTTTATTTTGGCACTATTCCTAATAGCCCCGATATGGAATCAACCTAGAAGTCCATCAACAGATTAGAAAAATGTAGTATATACACACCATGGACTTTTATTTGGCCATAAAGGGTGAAATTCTGGCATTTTCTGGAAAATGGATAGAACTGGAGATCATCATTTTAAGCAAAATAAGACAAACCAAGAAAGATAAACATCGCATGTTTTATATGTGGATGTTAGATTTCAGTAGGTATTCAGTATTAAAATATGTAGGTCATGAAAGTGGAGGGAGCCTACACAAGAAGTGATAAGGGAGTAAGAGGGAGGAGGGGCAACAAGAAAGGGCATTGAGGGAAAGAAGGGGAAATACCACATGTTGTGCCCTTAAGGCAAAATCTGGATATATTAGATGATAGATGATAGATAGATAGATAGATAGATAGATAGATAGATAGATAGACAGACACACACACACATACACACACAAGTAAAACCTGCAAGTGGAAGGGGAACCATTGATTGAGAGGGAGGGAGAATATGGGGGGTCAGGAGAGGGTAATGGGGGAGGTGAACATGAACAATGCACTATAATACGCATATATGGAAGTGTCATAATGAAACCAATTAAGTTGTACACTAAAAAATTGCTAATAAAAATTACCAGGAGAAAAGAGGAGAAATAAAAATTTAAAAGCTTAAGAGATTTCTTTTTCAAAAAATAAAGTAAAAACGATATTAAAATATAGTAAATTGAAAAAGATGTACAGGTTACAAAGGATAAAAAAGAAAGCTAGAAAAAGATAAAAATTACATTAGAAAAAAGAGAAATAAGGAAAAAACATTAAAAGTGAAAAGAGAAAAAAAGGAAAAAAGAAAACGGAGAGAGAATGAGAACTGAGAAGTGTATGCCTGTAATCCCAGTGACTTGAGAAGCTGAGGCAAGAGGATCTTGAGCCCCAGGTCTGAAGCAGCCTGTGTAACTCAGTGAGACCCTGTCTCAAAATAAAAATAAGAAAAAGGCTGAGGATACAGTACACTGGTAGAGCACCTGCCCAGTGCAAAGCCCTGGGTTCAATCCCCAGCACAGAGGGGGAAAAAAAAAAAAAGACAAAGTACTAGAGCAGCTTCTTTCTGTGTCCTATAATACCTGGAGCCTGTTAGGTGGAGGTGGTAGTCAGTTAAATTGGAGTCTGTTATCTGACCTCAGCTCAGAGTTGTCAGTCTCTACAGTTCCAGGCAGGAGGTGGGGTCATCTCTGCTCCAAGGAGTGGGGCTATCGTCCACCTTGCCCAAGCCCTTTGCTGCCTGAACCTCTCAGCATGTCGGCCTCCCACCTTCCCCTTCCCTGCCTGCTACTGCTGTGTCCTACCTTAGGGTTGTGGCAGGTTACCCCCAAGCTTCCTGACATATGATTTTTCCATTTTCAGGCCCAGGATTTGCTCAGTCACACATAATCGGTTCCCTTTCAAGATGGCGCCTGGTCACAGCCTTGTGAGCTATGGAGCATGGCAAAATGGATCTCTTTCTCTTCTCCATTGCCGACCTCCCAATCAGGAAGAACCACTGTCTCTCCAAATCCCCTGAATGGATTAAATGCTTGAAAGACGGAGGGGCTTGTCCTGTGGGACTGCCAGTTTGCTTACCAGGGCCATCTAGCTTACTTTTTGAGTGAGGCCTCCAGTTCTTCTCCCGGACTGGGAAGCCATAGCCGAGCGGGTCCATGCTCACTCCCTCTCCTTGCACAGCCCCTGCTTCTCTGCATACTGAGACCATTCTGTAGTCTCCATTGTGATTTCTGTGCTTTTCCAGTCTTTCTCTCTTTGGAATAGAGGCTGTTCTTTCTTATCTTGACTCTTTTGTTTCACCACGTCACACAGCCTGCCTCTAATCCACTGTCTTGCACTGGAACTCTGATTTTAAATTAATATGTGATTATAGGAATTTAGAAAGAAGTCTGAAAGCATTCTGATATTTTGCTAATAGTCAATGTCTAGAAAACAGGAGCTTATAAACAATCCCTTAGATAACAAAACCAGCTCATTTTTGAAAAAAACTTTTCCTTACTGTTCTGATACCTAACGAGTCCTTGATAATAAAAACTGACATTTTAGATGTTTATTATTAATTTGTTTACTTACACATGTATCATCTCATTAACTGCAATATTGACACCTATGCCCTGTTTCCTGTGGAGAATACAATCAGGTATTTGAAGGAAGACACAGCAGGGAGGAAGGAAATGGATACTGGGGCACCTACATTAAGACTCATGGAGGTGTCAATGGAGAGGTGAAGACACCCTTTCTTGACAACACCCTCCATTTACAGGACTACATGCATGAACTGCTGGGGTTTTATAAAGCTTATAGATTCTTTGAATGCCAGATACTAAGATTTCCTCATGTACTACTGATATAGGATTGAAAGATAGGGAAATTTGGGGGACATGGAAAGGGAATAAGCTTTCACTCCAGAATCTACTTGCGTCTCTCACCAGCTGAGAATCAAGAAATTTGACGCGACCACCAAGAAGACTGCTGTGAGGATTGCCAGCATAGAGACATTATTTTTGAGAGACATTTTACATAATGAAAATGTTAAAATAGCAACAAGCCATACCTGGGATCAAAATGTACCTAACCTTTGAGTTTCACTGTCCCTCTGTAATTCCATGCAACTCCCTTCTGACTCTTTCTCTTAAACTGAGACAATGTATAATTTCTTTTAACTAAAGGGAATTTCCCCGGGCTGGGCATCCCACTCAGTGGTCCAGCACTTGCAGAGCATGCCAGCAGGAGGCCCTGGGTTCAACCCCCAGTACTGGGGAAAATAAAAAAGCTGAACTTAAAGGGAAGTTCCCCCAATAGAAAATCCTAATCAATGGAACATCTTTTGATCTTATCGGCACATCCCTAGCCTATGACAGGGGCCTTTCTAGGCTCACATCACACGAGGTGCCCAGAGCTAGCTGCCTAGGACCAACTTCACACCAGGTGCCCTAGGTTAAACCACTGGAAAGAACAAGTGCGCCGTGCTCTCTCACACACCAGCGCTCGCTCTCCCTTCTCTCTCTCTCTCTCTCTCTCTCTCTCTCTCTCTCTCTCTCTCTCTCTCCCCCTCTCCCTCTCCCTCCCTCCCTCCCTCCCTCCCTCTCTTTGTCTTCCTCTCCTTCGATGTCTTGGTAAGTCCTCATCTGTATCTTGGATACCTGTCTCTCTCTCACTCTCTGAGTGCCTACATGTGTTCTAAAGTGTGTACTTGATAAACTATAACTTTGTTTTCACTTTATCTGACTCATCCTCAAATTCTTTTCTGTGATGAAGCCAAGGACCCAGCCTAACCTGAGTATATAAGGGCCCAACCAGGGGAATTCCTCAGGTGAGGCGGCCATGCCGAACTGCACCTCTCTGCTGTGCAGCTGGTGACGCTACAATAAACTTTTCCTCAAACATTAAAGAAAAAAGCTCTTCCATTCAGTAAGATGTTAAAAGTCGCTATTAAATGTGAGAGGTTAAATGAAGACAATGTGCACAGTACGATATTCATGTTTTAAAGAAGAAAGGGGGTGGGGGCCATGGCACATGCCTGTAATCTCAGTAATTCAGGAGGAGGAGGCAGGAGGATCATGAGTTCAAGGCCAGAGGCAGCCTCAAAATGAAAAATAATAAAGGGACTGAGGGTGAAATTCAGTAGTGGAGCATTTGCTTCGCAGGGGCAAGATCCTGGGTTCAATGCCCACTACTACCATAAGGGTGGGGAGGCAAAAATATATACATATGTTATGTCCTAATGTTTAAAAAAGTGGTAGTAGTAGTTGTTGTTGTTGTTGTTAGGAGCCATCGAGTCGTGTCTGGCTCATAGCGACCCAAAAAAAGCAGTTGTTATTGTTGTTGTTGTAAGGTGCCATTGACTCATGACCAACTCATAGCGACCCTCATAGGGTTTTCAATGGCAGATTGTTTCGGGATTGCCTTGGGAGTGGGTTGCCGCACCCTTCTCCCATTTTTGCGGTGCTGGGAATTTAACTCGGGATCTCAGAGACTGCAGAGTAGTGCTCTGCCAACTGAGCTAAATTCCAGCCCCTAAAAAAAGCAGTTGTTGTTGTTAGGTGCCGTCGAGTCAGCGCTGGGAATTGAACTCGGGACCTCAGAGGCTGCAGTGCAGCGCTCTACCAGCTGAGCTAAATCCCAGCCCCCCCCCCAAAAAAAGCAGTAGATGTTAGTAAATCATATTACCCATAATCTCTATAGAGGACTGGAGTTTGCTGGGTGGAAGGGACAGGAAAGAAAGCTGGACTTCTTTATATCCTCTGCTTTGTAGAACTGATTTTGGAACAATGTACATATTTTATATAATTTTAAATTAATAAACGAATTAGTAAAACAATTCCAAATATTCAAAAGTAAAATTAACCTTCTATACCCCATTGGTGCCTACAGCCATAGTCCTGTGTCATCCAATCCCACCAGATCTCGGAAGCTAAGCAGGGTCGGGACTGGTTACTACTTGGATAGGAGACCGCCTGGGAACACCAGGTGCTATAGGCTTGGGAGACAGACCTGGCAACCCACTCCCAGAAATCACTTTGCCATTGAAAACCCTATGAACAGCAGAGAAGCACTGACAATAGTGTTTCTCCTGTTGTGTACAGGGTTGCTATGAGTCGGGTACCAACTCAATGGCACCAAACAACAAAAACAACAATACCCAGTTGGTAGCGTAAGCACACAGGCAGAACTATAAAGGGACTCTTTCTGTGTGGGCGGGTGGTGTTGGGGAACAAAGCTAGGTCTCTCACAGGCTAGGCAAGCACTCTACCAATTGAGCTACATTTCCAATGCCACAAGAACTTTAAAGTACAGTAATTTGGTGCTGAGCATGCAGCTCAGGGGTAGAGCACTTGACTAATATGCAGGACATCCTGTGTTCAATCCCCAGCACTACAAGAAAAATAAAAATAAGATAATCTCTTTGACTATATATCCCTAGTGGGATTCACCCTAATGATAAAAAAACTGCAAAGAAATTTTTTCACTTTTCGGAAATAATATTAATAGTAATAATATTGTTATTGTATAACAAAACAAATGACTTTTTTTAAATGATTGAAAGGACATAGATATAAAATTAATGAAATTAAGTAAAAACACAATAGACTTTTTTCCTCCCAATCCTTTTTCACTACTTCTCCCAACATGCTCCTCTCCTATCATTTACCATTTTAGCAATATCATTGGTGGTTTTTTGTTGTTGTTGTTTTGTTTTGTTTTGTTTTGTTTTGCGGTACTGGGGGTTGAACCCAGGGCCTCATACTTGCATGCTTTGCAAGTGCTGGACCACTGATCTGCACCCCCAGCCCATTTTTTCACTTTTTGAGACAGGGTCTCGTTAAGTTATGCAGACTGCCTCTTGCCTCAAACACGATCTTCCTGCCTCCACCTCCCAAGCCGCTGGGGTTAACAGGCATGCGCCACCGCTCACCCAGCTCACTATTCAATTTTTTTGTAGAACTTTTTTTTTGTATTCAAAGGTTGAACCCAGGGCCTCACACCTACTTTGTAAGTGCTCTACCACTAGGCTGTACCCCCACCCCAGCCCATTTATTTTTTGAGTCAGAGTCTTGCTAAGTTACACAGGCTGCCTCTGCCTCAAACTTGTAATCCTCCTGCCTCGGCCTCTGGAGTCACTGGGATTACAGGTGTGCACTGCTGTGCCTAGCCTAGAACAGTTTTAGGTTTACCAAAATACTGAACAGATAGTACAAATAGTTCCAATATGCCCGTCTTCCACATGCAGCTTTTCCTGTTATTAACATCTTGCATTGTTGTTGTCGTTGTTGGTAGGTGCCATCTGATTCATAGCAACCCTCATAGGGTTTTCAATGGCTGATTGTTCCAGGATTGCCTTGGGAGTGGATTACCATGTCCTTCTCCCATTTTTGTGGTGTTGGGAATCAAACCTGGGACCTCAGAAACTGCAGAGCAGCTCTCTATCAACTGAGCTACATCCCACCCCGCATCTTGCATTAGTGTGGTATATTTGTTACAATTGATGAACTAATATTAATACTATTGTTAACTAAAGTCCATTGTTTGAATTAGCAGTCACTATCTTGTACAGTTCTATGGGTTTTCACAAATGTATTATAAACTATTACAATATCATACAGAATAGTAACACTACCCTAAAAATTCTATGATCTATTCATTCCTCATTCCACCCAAACTTCTGGCAACCACTCATATATTTATTATCTCCATAGTTAAGCCTTTTCCAGTATATTTTTTGTTTTTGATTTTTGTTTTGTTGAGACAGTGTCACACTATGTATCCTAGGCTGCGCCTGACTCACTATGTTGCCTAGACTGACGTCAAATTTAGGATCCTCTGGCTTCTACCTCCCAAGTGCTGGGATTATAGGTGTGTACCAACATACCCAGATATTCTAGTAGATCAAATAGCTGGAATCATATAGTATATAGCCTCTTAGCCTGCTGTCCTTCATTTAATAATGGGATTTAGCTCAATTGGTAGAGTGCTGCGCTGCAGTCTCTGAGGTCCCGAGTTCAATTCCCAGCACCGCAAAAATGGGAGAAGGGCCTGGCAATCCACTCCCAAGGCAATCCCAAAAACAGTCAGCCATTGAAAAAAAACCCTATGAGGGTCACTATGAGTCGGATACCAACTCAACGGCACCTAACAATTCAATGTTCGCCTATGTATTTTTATAGGGGCTGGGGCTTAGCTCAGTTGGTAGAGTGCTGCTCCACAGTTTCTGAGGTCTTAGGTTCAATCCCCAGCATTGCAAAAATGGGAAAAAGATGAGGCAATCCACTCACAAAGCAATCCCGAAACAATCAGGCATTGAGAACCCTGTGAGGGTCACTATGAGTTGGACTTGACTTGATGTCACCTAACAACAACACCTGCAGCTGTAGCCCTGTGGCATCTGATCCAGTCAGATCTTGGAAGCTAAGCAGGGTGGGGCCTGGTTAGTATCTGGATGGGAGATCGCCTGGGAACACCAGAAGCTGTAGGCTTGGGAGAAGGACCTGGCAACCCCCTCCCAAAAATCAATCTGCCATTGAAAACCCTATGAACGGCAGAGAAGTACTGACAATAGTGTTTCGCCTGTTGTACTCAGGGTCACTATGAGTCGGATACCGACTCGACGGCACCTAACAACAACAACAACAACAACAACAACAACAACAACATATTTTTATGGCCAGATAGCTCATTTCTTTTTATTTCTGAATAATATTCCATTGTATAGATTTAGCAATTTGTTTAACCATTCATCTATTGAAGAACAGCACAGTTGCTTTCAGTTTTGGGCAATTATGAACAAAGCTGCTATAAACATTGATGTGCAGATTTTTATGTGGACATAGGTTTTCAGCTTATTTGGTTAAATACCTAGGAACATGATTGTTGGATCATGTTTGTTTGTTTGTTTGTTTTTTGCGCTAAATTACAGACTGCCTCTGGTCTTGAACTTGCGATCCTCCTGCCTCCACCTCCCGAGCTGCTGGGATTACAGGTGTGTGCCACCATGCCCGGCGCTGGTAGTATTTTTATAAGAAACTGCCAAACTCTTTCAAAGCAGCTGTACCATTTTGTTCTCCCACCAGCAAGGAATGAGTGTTCCTGTTGCTCTATTCCTATTGTCAGCATTTGGTATTGTCAGCTTTCTGGACTTTGGTCATTCTACCAATGAGTAGTGTCATCTCATTGTTAAGCGGCAATTCCCTGATGGCATATGCTGCTATCTTTTCACTTGTTCCCCATATGTGTATCTTTTCTAGTGAGATGTCAGATGTTTTGTCCAATTTAAAATTGGGGGTTTTTTTGGTTCAGTTTTTAGGAGTATTCACGTTTTTTGGTGTAAATTCTTTAGAGCATGTGCATGTGTTGCTTTTTGCTTGTTTTGTTTTGTTTTAAAGACAGGGTCTCATTGTGTAGTCCAGGCAAGTCTTGACCTTGCGATTCTCCTGCCTCTATCTCCCAAATGACCAAGTGTGTAAGGCATATATTTTTCCAAGGCCATAGTTTTTTTCATTTTCTTAACAATGTCTTTCACAACCAGAAGTTTTTTACTCTAATGAACTCTAACTTGTTTTTTCTTCCATACTTTCAGTATTTTATTTTAAAAACCCATAACTAAGCCAGGCACAGTGGCACACACCTGTAATCCTAGTAACTCAGGAGGCTGAAGCAGGAAGATCACAAATTCAAGGCCAGAGGCAGCTTGCATAATTTAGCAAGACTCTGTCTCAAGATAAAAATTTAAAAAGAGTTGGGAGTGCAGCTCAGTGATAGAGCACTTGCAAAGTACATGCAAGGCCCTTGGTTCAACACCCCAGTACTACCAAAAAAGTAAATAATAAATAAATGTGGATATGCAATTATCTCTGGTATTCTGACTTAGATTCCTCCAGGTATATGCCCAGGAGTGGTATAGCTGGATCATACTGCAGCTCAGCTATATTTTTAGTTTTGCTGCTGTTTTGTTTGTTTGTTTTTCCAACCAGGTGTCACTATGTAACCCAGACTGGCTGGAAGTCTGTAAGTAATCCAGTCTGTCCTCAAATTTGCAATCTTCTGGAGTGCTAAGATTACAGACAGGCACCACCATGCCTGGCTATTTTTATTTTTAGAAACTCCCCACTGACTTCCATAGGGCCTGCACTAATCTACATTCCCACCAGCAGTGTATAAATGTACCTTTTTAAGTTCATTAAGGTATATTTTAAGGCTCAGAATGTGGTCTTTCCATGTGATTTTTTTTTTCCCCTATCCTGGGGAGTTGAACCCAGAGTCTCACATTAGGCAGGTTGTCCCTCATTGAGCTGCACCTCCAGCCCCTATCTTTTATTTTTTATCTTCAGACAGGGTCTTGCTCAGTTACACAGGCTACTTTTAGCCTCATACTCATGATCCTCTTGCCTCAGCCTTGTGACTCATTGGGATTACAGGCATATACCACCATACCGAGCTAAACTTGAAAATCATGTGTATTCCAGTGTTGTTGGATGAACTACTCAAAAGATGTCAATTAGATCTAGTTAACTGCTTTCAGTTCAACCACATGAAGCCCTCCCTTGAGTTTTTAACTCTCAAATTTGTCTACCTGGTCTCTAGTAATTTATTACAGGGTAGGTTTTCCTGTCCTGATTGATTCTGGCTCTGCAGCTTCTGCTCTCAGATGTCCACATCCATCTCTCTACAGTTTCTGGAGCAATGGTTCCCCCACGACTACAGTCAACAAAGGCTCTCAGACTGGTTGTCTCTTTATTAAACTAGGGTAAACTTCACCTATAAAAGCATTTCCCAAAGCACTTGTCACTGTTCCACTGAAGATAACTAGAGAGAGAGGAAAGGAGGGCAACAACCTTAAACATGTGAAAATAATATTTATATTGCTTACAATCTTTCACTAAGTTGTTTCATGTGTGAATGCAAGGCCCTCGCATGAGGAGGCATTATATCTGGTTAGAGCATGAAGCACAGGCAGTGGCCTAACAGTCTCTCCTGAACAGGTCATCCATCCAGTGATTGATGGTCTCTGTTTGTGGGGCTGGTCTTACACTTTCATGTTATGCTTATCAAATTTTTTTGGTCCTCAATAAAATAAAAGTGAGTTTATCACCTAGTTTTGTTATAAAGAGGGGAACTATTAGCCAAATGATCCTTCTTCAGCAATTTATCTGAGAGATCATTTTGGTATTCTATTTTAATCCATGCACCTCTCTGTAACTCCTACTGTCACTCTGCAATGCACCATTTAAAAGTTTGGGAAATGTTGTGCTATAAGACTATCTTTAACCTCTATGAAGGATGTGTAACTGTCAATGATAAAAATATAAAGCAGGTTTTCTGAAATGTCTTTAAAAACCTACAGTTTTAATAAAAAAGATTTACCGTGAAATATCTAATTATACAGCAACAGAAATAAAAAGTACAGTTAATTAGAGCTGTCCAAGATAAACTCACAAGTTTAAAGGTGTAATACACAAATGCATTTCTCGAAAAAAAAAAAGATTGTTTCAGATTTTTCTTGAACATATGAGATAAACACCTTTTGTACTAGAATGAGAAAACCTCAACAATTTCACAAATAAGTGCTTTTATTAACTTGAAAAATAAACTCCCAAACCATTCAATGACTGACATAATCACAAAATTTTTTAAGCCAAATAAATCAGTTGTAAAATTTCTACCTTTTAAAAATGAAATACACATCTGCACTGTGAAGAGTTTAAATATAGAAAAGTTGAATCTTCCTGATTGATTTACTTTTTATAATTTTATCCTATTCAGACTATCTTCACAATACATCTTAATCCTGAAAGAGTACAGAAGTGTTAAAATATGAAAAGCGTCTTTGGCCCTTAGACAGTGGTTCCTGAAATGTAAGCACATGCAATGGGGGCCTTCTAGATGTGGAGGCTTACTTCTTACACTGAATCGGAGAAGGATGTCCTTGTTTCTCCAAGATATGATAATTTCCTTTCCAATAATATATTTTTGATGTATTCAGATTTATTTTTAATGTCTTAAAAATAAAAATTCATGTATATTACTATAAAGAATAGCTTTCAAGAAATCAGAGAATAACATATTATACCACAGATTTTATTAATGGTAAATGTTTATTTTAAAAAGCTTAGCTCTAAGAATGTTTTTTAAACAAAAGCTAATAAGAATCATTTGCCATACAGAAACTATATCCATAAACAAGACTTTAATCTAACATTAAATGCTAAAACAAACAAACTTGAAAAATTACAAAGCAAAATAGTGCCGAGTCAATTAAACTTCTGAACATATTGCATGTAAAATGACATAAGCATATTGAACTAAACAGAAAACGATTTTATGACTGTAGTCTTTAAGACTGGCATTAAGAATGTTTTCCTTAAAGTTTTTTTTAAAACTGACTCACTTGAACAAAAGGTTATTTTCTTTTTGTTGTCATTTTTCATTTGAGGGGAAGACAATCTGTGTTTTCCAAACTCATTCTCCTGTCCTGCTAAGTAGCGAACTGCGTAAACTCTCTCTCCTCTTCCCAGAAGCCACAGATGACTGTGCATAATGACAGCATGAATTCACTTCTCTGGTAACAGTGTCATGGCCATAAATAATCAGCTTTTTAAAAAAACAAATACCAAGTGCATTATCACTATCACACAAGTTTAGCAATATGACGTATGTGTACACAATGAAACACGTGCACTATAGACCACTTTCTATGAAGTTTTCAGTGTTGCCAAGTTAATAATTCTTTCAAGGCACTGAAGAATTATGTAGATGGAGTTTCCAAATTATACTTAACAATTGCTTAAACTGTTAAAATAAAAACCCTGAGTCAGAACTTTCAATAGCTTCCTGAAATTATATATCTCAGACAAAATGGCACATTTGCTTATTTTATAAAGTTATAAGACCATTCTGCTTTTTGGAGGAAAGAAGTCATGTTTATGAAATAAAATCAAGAGGATTATACAGGAAATTAAAATATTCAGCAATATTATCTGTTTTGTACATGCCAATGACAACTTATAGTTACAGATTTAGGCACCAAATTAATGTGACAAAGTCACTTTTCCTATACCTACTGCTTAAATTCTCCACAAAACAAAAATCATAATTTTAACCTCAGGTTTTCCTTTCCCCCTCCCTCACAAATAAGAATAAATGCTGGAAAAAGTAATACTCTGATAGAAAAGGAGGTAGAAAATGCCAATGTAGGAACTTACAATTTTAATTCATCAGCTCCACTATCGAGTTCATATTTTTATACTCTAATTTCTTCCACCAGGGCTGGGATTTAGCTCAGTTGGTAGAGCACCACTCTGTAGTCTGAGGTCCCAGGTTTGATTCCCAGCACCACAAAACTGGGAGAAGGACTTGGCAATTCACTCCCAAGGCAATCCCAAAACAATCAGCCATTGAAAACCCTATGAGTGTTGCTATGAATCAGACATGACTTGAGGGCACCAAACAATTTCACCCATCACTAACCACTTATCAGTTTATTGATGTTCTATCTAAAGGACTTTCCCCCTCACTGTAGTAAAGCAATATACACATGAGACATTAGTTTCCTCAAATTTAATTTTTTAAAGAAGTACAACTGTAATTATTAATACTGCTATAGTTGTATTGTATGTTGAATTTCCAAAGATACATGTGATTATCAAGTAATATCAGTAAGCATTCCTATTGTAATAGTCAAGCAAGTTAGGTTGTTAAGTCTTAGAGAAAAACATATTCCAAAACTCTGACAAGTAGACTTAATGACAGTTGACATTTTTAACAAGGCACACATAGTTTGTGAATATCTACTACCTTCCCAACTCAGTACACATTCAAAGCAAACTTAATTCTGATATTTAAAATGTTTCTCCCCTTTGGCTCAAAATGAAATAATAAGCACTTCCAATTAACATACATGTAAATCCTAGCCAGTTAGTAACAATTGGGACAGGGGGAGAAATGTTGTCCCTCTCCCAAATGGTTTTTGTTTTTGTTTTTGTTTTTTTTTTCATTTTTTTGCGGTACTGGGGGTTGAACCCAGGGCCTCGTGGCTGCATGCTCTGCAAGTGCTGGACCACTGAGCTGCACCCCCAGCCCAGTTTTTTTTATTTTACTTTTCGAGACAGGGTCTCACTAAATTCCGCAGACTGCCTCTGGTCTCGAACTTGCGATCCTCCTGCCTCCGCCTCCCCCAGACGCTGGGATTACAGGGTGTGCCACCACGCCCGGCTCCTCTCCCAAATGTTAGGAACTTGACATTTACCATAATTTTAGATTTTGCAAACACAAACTACTAAAATTCAGATGTTTAATTTATATATGGTCAAAATTTTATTCCACAATGAGGAGGAAAAAGGGAGCTATTTAATATGTACAGTATTTCTCTTTTGCAAGATAAAGTTTTAGAGATTTGCTTCATAACAAAGTAAATGTACTTAATGCTACTGAACTATACATTTAGAAATAGTTAAGATGGCAAATTTTATGTATTTTTACAATAAAAAAATGCAAAATAATCTATTCCAAAATTCAATTTTTACACAAATTATTACTATAAAACATTTCAGACACTCTGAGAGGATAAGTGCTTTTCTTTTTGGATTAAAAAAAGCAAGCTGTATTAAAATCTGTAATTTACAAAACAATTCAATTAAACTACACGAAAAACTCATTTAACAGATAATTTTTATTATTCAATTAAATATATTCTCTCCACTAATGCTTTGGTGAAATCTACATGATCCTCTTTCTTTCCTCTACATTCCAATAGTCAATTTTCTGTTTCTTATTTGTTGCAACACAAATATTCTGACCTGACTCTACTCCAACCCTTATTCTCTTAGTTCATAAACTTTTAATTCCCAGTCCAAAATGTGTCCAAAATTCAGAATAAACAAAGAACAGCAATTGGGTAGCACATAACTACATAAGGTATATCTGGTATGTAAAGAAAACCAGCAAGCTTTGAAATTTGAACTGGACAAATACTAAGCACCATGCATGGCAATATTCTAAAATGTTCTTACAGGCTAAAGCCACCAAAATATAAATTTAAGAAAGTTATTTTCAACATTATCTATCAATTAATTTTATGTTTCAGTAACTATCTGGCTAATTTGCTATATTTAAAATTACAGATACCTTAATCAAGCATAATTCGGCCAGCTAAACTAAACATTTGTTTAATATAGTATTTTTACACTATTTCAAAGTTATGTTCTCTTGAAAACCTTGCTCCCAACAAAATTAAATAGGTATATAGTATAAGTAAGAATACTAAATTATATGAACAAGTTAGGATAGCACCATCTGGTAAATTGTGTGTTTCTGTAGTAACAAAGCTGACACTCTTAGATTAAAGGAGAAAATGTGGTAGTGTGAGGGGTACAGAAAGGGAATCCAAATATTACTCAATAACAAGTCTTCTAATACATTAGGAAGAAATACTATTCGTACATTTGGATCCATTTCTTTTGTCTACAAATAACTTCAAATGTACAACTGCCATACAAATCCTGATATGCTAAGAGGTAACCATTTTTTTTTCCTATGTTGTTGATCTTGCCCCTGAAGCCCAATAAACACATTTTTTAAATACATGCATGTTGTTTTAAAAATGATTTTCGAGACGGTATGAACTCTTTTGAGGCACAGGGTAAAGAGGTTTAGAGAAGGAGGAAACACACCTAACTGGCAAGTGCTGCCAAAGGACATGGAAGGGGTGGCAACCTCACGGAGTTGGAGGAAAGTCACTCAAAGGATTAAGTCCTTAATTTTATTCTCTCTCACAGACCCAAAACAAACTTAAAATAATTTTAGGTGCTGGAAAACATGAATAGAGAAACATTTTCTATTCATAAAACAAATTTCAAAGTCATTTGAATTGAGAAAATCCACAGTACTTAGCACTAAAATTGTAGACTTTGTGACTTCAACAATAGAAGGCAGCAAGTTATATTTTTTAATAGAGAGGAAATAATTAAACTAGTCTGGAAGATGATACTGCCATTTAGGGATGTAAGTTTTAGCACTGCAGCTCAGAAGACAAATAAAAAGGATTTAAGTGAAATACAGCTTACTCCACACGGTTTTCAGATTGACCAAATTGCAAGAGTCAGCCAGACCTCCCTCCTTACCCATTGCTGTAGTGGACAAGAGACAGGTAGTCTATGGCACGGAAGAAAACAAAAATCTTGACTTCTGCTGTTTTCAAATCTGCAGGATAGTCTGTCTCAGATGTTCTGTGTTTTTACAATTTCAAAATACATTTTGAAAATAGTCTCGGTGGCTCCTTACTAGAAAACTAAATAGAATCAAACGAAGTTTCAAATTTGAAATTTATAAAAATTTTACTGTTCAAAATAATAACAGTTAGTCAGCTAAACCCAGATATGGAGTTTCTGAGAATACAAGAGCAGTAAGCAAAGCTCACCATTGCTTTCACCAGGCCAGAAAAAGACAGCAGTAACTCACAGCCAGAAACACAGTGCCATGAGGACTAGATAATTTGCACTTTTCACATTTAGTTGTTATCGCAGAAAAACTGCAGTAAGAAAAGTTAGAAGGGCATCGGTGCATACCTGTAATCCAGCAACTTGGGAGGCTTAGGAGGGAGGATCACAAGTTTGAGGCAAGAGGCAGCCTGTGCAAGAGACCCTGTCTCAAAAAAAATAATAATAATTAAAAAATTGAGGGGCTGGGGGAGGCTGGGAGTGGAGCTCAGCAGTAGAGCACTTCCCTGGCATGCATAAAGCCCTGCCCTGGGCTCAACAGCCCCAGTACCAGAGGTGGGGGAAAAGCTACCCAGATTTAAAAGGGGAGAAAAAAACTTACAAAGAAATCACTACACATAAGAGTAAGCTTATACACAGTATATAGTAGACACTATTGTAAACAGCTGATAGTTTTTATAACCTAGCAGCAAGGAACCCCAAAATATTTATTTATGAGTACATTTACCCTTGATACAAAAAATTACTCATTCAAAGAAGAGAAAACAATTAGATGCTCTAACATCCAAGTGTGCCCCTCCCCAATTCTAAAGGTAACAAGACACAGTTCTATAAATGGCCTGGCACTCTTTCTAAATAAGTATCTATTATTAGGTTATTTACTATATCTTGGATATTGCTGGCAGTTTAAATAATATCTGTAGGTATAAAGAAAGACTATAGAGTAGGAGTTAGTATCTAAGAAAGAATGGAAATAAGGCCTTTGATGAAGACAGAATCAGTAACACCATCAGAAGTAACAGGTGCAGAGAAGAAAAGACTGCTACGCTTGGACAATGCATCATCTAGCTGAACAGAACCTCAGAGGCCCAAATAGGGCCATATAACTGCCCAGAGTAGGTCAAGACCAGGTAAGTCATCACAGGGAAAACAAGTACATTTTTCACAGATCTTTTTATACAAGTTTGACTGAACCAAACAGTGCATAAACCAGTGTAAGAAATGCAACTGTTAATGGTCAGTTAATAGGTACTCTTTTATTGCCCTCCTTTAGATCTCCACTATAATTGCTTAGTTTTTCCTTTTCCTGTATATCAGTCATTTTGAAACTGGTAATTAAACAATCTTCCTTTTAAATGTAGAAAATAAGCTAAATGCAAAGTCATTATTCACTTAGTCTGTCTTAAAAGTATAATCTTCCCTTCAATATTTCCCTAATCATGTGGAATGTGCACTGTAATTTCATCATTTAACACGTGACATAGTAGCTTGACTTGCCTTTTCATTTGATGCATGACTTTTCAGAGTACCTATATCATTTCACTGTGAAAATAATGATAAACTGAAGGATAACTGATCACATGGAAGTGTATTTTTTGAGGTTTAACAGATTTATAAATTATAAGAAAAAAATGCCAAAAATACACACAAAAAAAAAACAAAAATAAAAAGAGATCTTTGAAGAAATTTCCATGGATTTCATGCTCCAAATTTAAAAGAAAGGTACAAAAAGAAAAAAGAAAACAAAGAAATCCCAAGAAACAAAAACAAAAATTCACAATTTCAAAACCCTTTTCTTATTCTGGTACATTTATGGTCTAATTACACACTATTGGAGAAACTATAAAATTACAAGTTAATTCATTCCAACTAGCTTAAAAGCTTACTAAGATCACAAGACCACAAACTTTAGCTAACAAACACTCTGTTTCTTGATCAGTACAAAAGAATCCTTCGTTCAATAGCCTTTCGACAAATAGGGCATTCACTCATGCGGTCTCCACAGAGTTGGCATGTTCCGTGACCACAGAGGAAAATCATATTCTTCAGACGATCCAAACACACAGGGCACATTGTCTGTAATGAAAAACAACAAAATAATAAATGCTGAGACATTTTATATTTTGAAAGTGTTAGCATGACAATTCTATATCACTAATTTTCTTTTGTTATTTTTAGTAATCTGTTCCTAAAAATAATTTTTAAAAATTTAAAATACTTAACATGTCACCCCAAGCTGGGCTTAGTGGTTACGATCTGTAAGCCCAGCACTCTGGAGGCTGAGGCAGGAAGATGGAGAGTTCTAGGTCAGCCTGGGCTACACAGTGAGTTCCAAAACAGCCTGGGCTAGATGAGACTGTCTCAAAAAACCAAAAAGTCATCCCTATAAAATAGAGGGCTGCAGCCATACCACTGTGGCATCTGATCCTGTCAGATCTCAGAAGCTAAAGAGGGTCAGGCCTGGTTAGAACTTGGATGGGATACAGCCTGGGAACAATAGGTGCTGTAGGCTTGGGGGAAGGGCCTGGCAAGCCACTCCAAAAAACAGCCATTGAAAACTATATAAATAGTAGAGAAGCACAACAATAGTGTTTTGCCTATTGTATGTAGAGTTGCTAAGAGTCAGACACCAACTCGACAGCACCTAACAACAACAACAACACTAAAATAGAGATATTGGTTGTTCTTTTAAAATATTATAAAAAGTACTACATAATTACTATATAGAATAAAAGGTGCAAATACCAAAATATAATGGGAAATGGATGAAAACAGCCCCCTCAATATGATTCAGATCTTTAAACTCCAGGGTACTCAGCTGCTCTTGCATGAAAACAGGTATCAGGCATATTTTGGAGAGTAGGGAGCATTATAGAGATGCACCCAATAATGTTTGCCAGGCACTATCTAGATACAATACAATCTCAATCCCATTATCACTTGCACTTTAAAAATGAGGAAACTGAGGCTTAGGAGGGTTCAAAATCTTCCTCAAGGCAAGTAGCAAGCCAGAATGTCAACTCGGGTCCTATGGCTCCAGAGCTTTTGCTCTTGAATATTGTGCTGCACTATTCTGCTATCAATGCAGAGCCCTTCAATTAAAACAATTAGCCTTAGTTACATATTAATAAATGTAAATTTCATTAACTCAAAGATTTAGAAGCATGTTATCTATACTTCTGTGAAAACCTCTAGAAGTTATATTCATTCACAAAAAACATTTTACACCGCTGGGCAAGATGGCGCATGCCTGTGATCCCAGCGACTTGGGAGGTGGAGGCAGGAGGATCGCAAGTTCGAGACCAGAGGCAGTCTGTGTCACTTAATGAGACCCTGTCTCAAAAAGTAAAAAGTTGGCTGGAGTGCAGCTCAGTGGTCTAGCACTTACAAAGCATGCAAGCGCGAGGCCCTGGGTTCAACCCCCAGTACAACACACACAAAAAAACCCCACATTTTACATTTATAAAAGTCGACTTTACCTTAATAATACTTCAGTCTGAATTATATCTTTCCCAAATAACACATAAATAAAATGAACAGGAATATCTAGATTAATATACTAGGCATGAAGCCTTTATGACAATGTAGTTACCAACTTTGACAATACCAGAAAGAATACTGTAAGAAAAAGGAATTGTAGTCTAAATTGTTAACCACACCGCTCTAAGGCAAACTGTCACATGTACCTATCTTAAAGTTTTAAGAAGCAACAAAGGAGAAAATTGTATCTTCGGGGGTTGTAAGAAGCCAAGTCACCTTTTTAGTGTCATTAAAATGGTTTTGTTTCCATCAAATTCTCAAATGTTCTATGTAATTAATAACTCTTATTTTCAAAATAAATATATCTGTGTATCTTGTGCTGTTGTTACTTTAAAATTAATATATCCTTTTTTTTAATTTAATTTTTTTGGTGGTCCTAGGGGATTGAACCCAGGGCACTCCATCACTGAGCTGCACCTCCAACCCCTTTCTTTTTTATTTTTATTCTGAGATAGGTTTTCACTCAACTATGCAGACTGCTGCTGGCCTTGAACTTATCATCTTCCTGCCTCAGCCTCCCAGGTTGATGGAATTACAGGCATGTGCGATGGCATCTGGAAAATTAATATATCCTTAATCACAAATGAAATTAATTTTTCTATCAAAGAAACAAGGGAGTAATAGAAAGATTGGGGATTTAAGTGAAGAGAGGAATTATTCAGAACTTTTCTCTGATTTTGGTAATCCTTAAAGGGGTCCCTAGAAGAAATCCTATCTATTCCTCAGAAAATGAGTTTTGTTACAACTGTTTAAATACTTTACTGATAAAATATGATGTGGATTTTTAAAGAGGAATAAGCTTCTTTGGGATGCTAAACTCTGGATATAAGTGGAGCTGACTTATTCTTTTAGGATCCATAATGGGGCTCAGTAAGTCTCATTATTCATTATAAGAACAATTTTAGGCTGGGGATATAGTTCACTGGTGGAGTGCTTGCCTACCACATGAGAGGTCCTGGCTTAGAGCTCTGGCAAACCCCACTCCCACTGCCAAAAAGAAAAAGAAAAAGAAATGGAAAAAATGTAAATTCACAATTAGAAGATATAATACCTTTTTTATGTCATTACTTTTTAAAAAGTATTGTTGTTAGGCACTGTTGGGCCAGGTCTGACTTATAGCAACCCTATATACAACAGAACAAAGCACTCTCTAACAGTGTGCCATGCCTGGTACTACCGTCAGTGTTTCTCTGCTATTCACAGGGTTTTCATTACACAAAACAGGGGTTTCATTATGACATTTTCACACACACATATAAGGCACTCTGATTGTTATTTACCTCCCTCCATTAACACATTTACCCTCCCTCCCCACTTTCACTGGTCTCCTCCTTGTTCCCTAAATAGTTCCCCTATTTCACGTCTTTTTTTTAATTCTACAAGAAAAACCATGAAATAATTGTCTAAGCCAGACTCAGAAGATGAAATGCTTTCCACAGAAGACATGTTTAAAAACCAGCTTTATCTTTCTGTGTCTTGTAAAAAAGGAAATGAGATGCTAGGAGTGTCAAATTTTTAAAACATTTTATTTTATATTAGAATGAGCCAAATATGTTCCCATCTACATTATGAACCTTTACATCCTTATTCATCTTTATTTACTGATAATATAACAGATATTGCTTGTTTTTGTTGTTTGGTACCGTTGAGTCGATGTCTAACTCACAGTGACCCTACGTACAACAGACGAAACACTATTGTCAGTGCTTCTCTGCTATTCATAAGGTTTTCAATGGTGGATTGATTTTTGGGAGTGAGTTGCCAGTTCCTTCTCCCAAATATTGCTAGGTACTGGATTTTTAGAAGAAAACAGCCCAATCAAAAAGCTTTCATCTCTTCAGAGAGGTGTTTAAAGGCCTAATAAATACACACATTCAATTCTATACCAATTATCCTGGAGGTCATTAGTCATCTTGGGTCACCATCTATTGACTGTGCTACTTTCTTATAAATTCCGATAGCAAACTCAGGAGCAATGACTCTAACTGCCTGGCAATCCTGATGTGACTGCTGACCACAGAAACCATACTCTTGCTGCTCCTGTCTTTAAATCAGCTATGTCACTAGATATAGCCAAAGAAGACTGACTTTCTTTCTTTTTTGTTGTTGTTGTTTTTATTTTGATTTGTTTTTTGAGTCTTGACATGTATCCCAGGTTGGCCTCAAACTCCTGATCCTCCTGCCTCTGCTTTACAAGTGCTACCAGCCTACCTCAAGACTTGCTATCTTAATTACCATATATGTTTCAGCCAGTTTATCATGTTGCTATTTAATAATACTGAGCAGGTATAAAGAAGTACTTTTATTGATATCCATAATATATAAACATAAACAATAATTTAAAGTATGCAATGCCCTTTCTTTTGAAGCCCCTCCAAAAAATCTTCCCCAGTCCCTTCCATTCACCTCTCACTGATAAGCATCATTCTGAATTTTGCATTTATTTTTCCCTTGCTTTTCTACATAAACATACATGCAAACACACACATTTTTACTTTCTATTAAACTCATCACATATATACAGAAATGTATACAAACCATAAAAGTTCACAAGACCAAACTCTTATAATTGGCCCTAGGAACTTCCCTTGTGCCCCTTCCCAGCATTCCTCAGCCAAGAAAACTACTACCCTTGACTTTAACACTATCTGTATGATTTTTTCCCAAGTTTATATTTCCAAACAGTATCTTGATTAATTTTATCAGGTAAGGACAAATTGTTTTTCAAAGTGTTTTTATTAATTTATATTCTCACCAGCAGTGTAGGCGTTATGGAAGCTATATACTCGGCCTTACACTTAATACTGACAGACTTTAACACTTTCCTCAAGTTAGGAGGTTTGCAAAGGTACTCCACTATAGTTTAAATGATGATGGGGTACAGAGTAATACAACATTGGCTTTTTCCATTATGCATCCATTACATCACTTCTGGCAACACTTTCATCTACCCACAAGGTTTATGGAGCCTTCTGGCTAATATGTACTAAAACTCAAATGCATATTTGGGTTATATTCTTCTATTTTTCCAATGTACTCATGAAGTTGTGCTGATTACACTGAGATTATCCTCTCCCCTTCATCCCTCCACACTGACCCTCCTACCCATCCCACCCTTCACAATCTTTGCTTCCCTCTGCTACTTCCCTCCCTCCTTCTTTCTACTATTTTTATTGTCCCTTTTTTGCCAATTGTGCATTTTTATATATCAATTTATGTATAGAATTTTTTCTTCAAGTATGATTCAGCTCCCCCATGAGTGAGAAGATACAGTATATCTCTTCTGATATTGTGTTTGTTTGCTTAAGATGTTCTCCAGTTCCATCCATTTTGCTGTAAATGACATTATTTCATTTTTTTATTGCTGAGTAGTATTCAATTGTGTGTATGTATCATATTTTTTTAATCCATTCTTCTGTTGATGGGCATCTTGGTTGGTTCCATATCCTTGCTATTCTGAGAAGTGCTACAATGAATATGGAGATGAAGTGTCTCTGTGGTATGACGACTTGTCTTTCTCTGGGTATATTCCCAGTAGTGGTATGGCGGCTCGTATGGTAGATCTACTTTTAGTTTTGAGGTGTCTCCATATTGATTTCCAAAGTGGTTGAACCAATTTACAGTCCCACCAATAGAGTAAGAGGATTCCTTCTTGTCCACAAGCTCACCAGCATCTGTTATTATTTGTTTTGTTGATCTTGGCCATTCTTATTGGAGTTAGGTGGAATCTCAACAGTTGTTCTGATTTACATTTCCCTAATGACTAGGGATATTGAACATTTCTTCATGTGCTTCATAGCCTTATAAACTTCTTCATTTGAGAGCTGTCTGTTCAGTTCCTTTGCCCACTTGTGTATTGGATTATTTATTGTCTTGGGACTTACTTTCTTGAGTTCTTTGTAAATTCTAGAAATTAGTCCTCTGTCAGATGTGTAGGATGCAAAGATTTTCTCCCATTGAGTGGGCTCTTCCTTAACTCTGTTGATTGTTTCCTTTGCTGTACAGAAACTTAAATTTCATGTAATCCCATTTGTCTATTCTTGGTGCAATTTCCTGAGCAACTGGAGTCTTATAAAGGAAATGCTTTCCAATGCCTATGTGGTGGAGTGTGTTGCCTATCTTTTTTTCCAGTAATTTTAAGGTTTCTGGTTTTATGGTGAGGTCTTTTATCCATTTCCAGTTAATTCTCATGCAAACTGAGAGGTGGAGGTCTGTTTTCATTTTTCTGCAGGTGGAAATCCAAGTTTCCCAGCACCATTTGTTGAAGAGGCTATCTTTTCTCCAATTTGCTTGCGTAGCTCCTTTGTCAAAGATCAGGTAACTATAGATGCATTGGTGTCTCTCTCGGTCCTCAATTCTGTTCCACTGGTCTTCAGGTCTGTTTTTGGGTTGTTGTTGTTGTTAGGTGCCGGGAGTCGGTATCCGACTCATAGCGACCCTCATAGGGTTTTCAATGGCTGACAGTTTTGGGATTGCCTTGAGAGTGGATTGCCAGGTCCTTCTCCCATTTTTGTGGTGCTGGGAATTGAACTCGGGACCTCAGAGACTGCAGCACAGAACTAAATCCCAGCCCATTATTTTTGGGTTGAGCACTTTTTAATGTTTATTGGTCATTTGTATGTTTCCTATTTTAAAAAATACCTGACTAAATCTCCTAGACATATTTTATTCACTACAACATTCAAAAGCTACAAGTGATAAATTATTACAAATCATGTTTACTAGAGAAAACATTATTAGTTTAACAAAAAAAAAAAAGTTTAAGTGGAATTTGAGAATCATGTTTAATATGAAGAAATCATTACCTGCTCCTTAATGTCCTGCAACTGTTGCTGCAGCTTTTGCACATCTGCATTGACATTTGTATTATCCTTGTCCTTCTGTAACACTGGAATATTCCCACTTGCTATAATATAGATAAAAAATTTTAATTATTACTGCTTTGATATAATGACTTATTTCCAAAATTGCTACTATTTTGCTTATTTATAAACCAGACTATTATTAGGGTCCCTTTTAAACAATCCTATTCACAGTAGGACAACAGATACAGTAGTGACATTCACATTTCCCTCTTTTATTTATAAACAAAAATTTGTGCTAAGCGTGGTGGTGCATGCCTGTCATCTCAGTACTTGGGAGGCTGAGGTAGAAGGATTGACAGGGGTTCAAGGCAGCCTAGTCTACACAGTGAGTTCCAGAAGAGCCTAGGCTACCCATTGAAACTCTGCCTCAAAAAGCCAATAAATAAATAAAATAAATAAATAAATAAATAAAACAAAATAATGGGGGAAAAAGGTTTGCACATCAATTTCTAATTATATTTTACCCAGCCAGACAACAACACATAAGACTTTTGGGTTTTCCAAGGTGCCACCAACTTCCCTGGCAAGCTCACAAATACATTTTATGCTTGTTTTCTTTGTGCCTATGCCATAGGAGCCATAGGAAATTAGCCAGCACATGGTTTTGACAGTACTAACTGAAGTCTCTTAAATGATTTTTATGAAGGCACACAAAAAACATAGGCTCCTTTCTTTATGCCCAAGTTTCCTTGCCATTACCGATCTGACACGAGGAATTCAAGAAAGGGTATGTTCAATAGTCTGCAGAAATGGGGAGAAATCTTTGATTTCACATTTCCTACTCCCCACATGTTTAGACTTTTAGTCCAATTAATCTAGCCTTAGGATTTTATTCTGTTATATTTGTGAAAACCTTGGGCAGAAGTGAGTACAACAATGTTCTTCCTCATCTAATCTCAAAACATGTTTATAGAACAAAGAAATACACCATTCAGCCAATTTCTAGTATAAAGTTAGAAAATATTTTTAAGTCAGACATCTTGGTGCATGTCTGTCATCCCAGCAACTTGAGAGGCTGAGGCAGGAGGATTGCAAGTTCAAGGCCAGATTCAGCTTGTCAACTTACTGAGACCTTGTCTCAAAATAAAAAAGGGGCTGGATGAGTAGCAGAGCAGTTGCTCAGCATGCATGCAACCCTAAGTTCAACACTCCAACACTTAAAAAAAAAAAAAAAAAAAAAAAAAAAATTTTTAAAGAGCTGGGTAGGGATGGGTGTGTAGCTCAGTGTAAGAGTATGTGCTTAGTGTGTATTTGGTTTCCCAGCATCACAAAAAAATTAAATTAAATTAAAAAGGAAAAGTTGAAGGTAAATTTTTTATCATCTTTCCACTTGTTTGCTGTGTTACAGTTCAGCTTACATAAAGTTATTCTGTTCCAATAATTACTATTCTTTAAAATATGAGCTACTTAAGTGAGCTCGTAAACACACTACATAAAGGAGCCAAGCTAACATTTTTGTAAACTCAAAAAATAATTTGGAATATGATGTCCCCCCTACGATACACTGTTAGCAACCATAGCACCCTATGATCCAATCTTGCTTGGTCTCAGAAACTAAGCAGGCTAGGCCTGATTAGTCCTTGGGTGGGAAATCACCGAGAAATACCAGGTGCTACAGGCTAGGGAGAAGGACCTGGCAATCTACTCCCAAAACAATCTGCCATTGAAAACCCTACGAATAGCAGAGAAGCACTGACAATAGTGCCAGGCATGGCCCAGTGTCGGGAGTGTTTCATTCTGTTGTAACAACAACAACAACAACATAGCTCAGTGGTATAGTGTGTGCTTAGCCTGCACAAAATCTGAGATGTGATTCCCAGAACCACAAAAACAAAAAACAAAAACCACTAAATTTCATCTTAAAAATAGAAAATATTCTTTAAGCAAGAACACAATATTCATTATACCACACACAAAACCTCCTCAAAAAAAATCCATGTTTAAAGTTCTATAATCATATCACAAACTAGAAAAATATTTTCAGGTTTCTTGTAACAAAAGCATAAGAAAATCATCCTTGTTCCTGTCTATGAACCCACATCTTAGGTTGTACAAGGCAACAGTGTATTATCAATGATGAGATACATTCATCTAGGCTTCCAGTAAGAAAGAAAACAAGAAAACGCTTATGAAAATTCACTTACAGATATCATCAGTGTTATCTTCAGAATTTTTCCCTCCACAGCACATAATGAAAGGTACTCTTCGTTCAACTACTGCCCGACACTGCACACACTTTTTCATTAGGCTAGCACAGTCTGAAAAGTAGAAGATACTTCTTACAACTGACAACACGAATAAAAGTGCTCCCTTCCTCTGCTAATTTCTACCACTTAAATTTCACACTGAAATAAACATTATACAAATTATAATAATATATAATTCTATCTCACTGAAATGTTACCAACCTAACTACTTTGTTGGTAGCCTGTATAACAGAGAGCAGATTATGAAAACAACATTCTCTAATACAATTAAATAGTGAAATTTTAAAATATAAATAATAATAAATATTTCAAGATCTTAAGGTATAAGAATGAGGAGATACTGTTAACAAATGTCAATTACTACTAGAATTGTAAAGCTGCCTACATGATACTGTTCTAAAACTGTTTTCTATAGCAAATGGCTCATCTTTAAAATTCCTAAAATGATTCTTTTTCTTGTTTCTCCTATCAAATTAATGCAATATAAAAAGGAAATTGCTTAGTGACTACTTTTTAAATACAATACTTCAGGAAAATATTAAAAGGTTTTCATAATAGGCAATCTTTCTAGTAATTAATTTGAAAAGGCTATAAGCTCTATCTAAGCAGAATGCTTTCTCATTCCAAAACTAGGAAGTAATTAGGCACAAATGTATTCTATGGATTGCTAATATTACTTTACACTTGAACTTGTTAACTAGTTAACTAACACTGCAAATCAACACACTCTTTGTCATTAGCATTTGATATGAAAGTGTACTCCACATCTTAGTCTATGTACCAAGAGTCTTTCACTTTGCCACTAATTTCAAAAGCAGAAAAAATAATGAGAATAATTTATAACAAAACACTAACCTTTAAGAAAAGCACAAAGGCAAGAGGGTCACAAGTTCAAGGCCAGAGGCAGCCTGCACAACTTAGTGAGATCCTGGTCCAACCCCCCCCAAAAAAATCAAAATAGAGCTGGGAGCATAGTTCAGTGGTAGAGTACTTGCTTAACATGTGTGATGTCCTGGGTTCAACCCCTCTCCCCCAGTACAGGGGGAAAAAAAAAAACCCCAAAGCATAAAATCAATGACAGGATGGAACATATACTCCTAATGGCTACATGATTACATAGAGAATCATTAGCAAGGTTGATACCAAAGCCTCAACATAAATTGGTCTCATGTGAGCTGGGAACTGTGGCATGCACCGGAAATCCTAGAGACATGGGAGGTTGAGGCAGAGGATCGCAGGTTCAAGGCCAGAGGCAGACTGCATAATTTAGCAAGACCCTGCCTCAAGTAAAAATTTAAAAATGGCCTGGGAGTACAGCCCAATGGTAGAGAACTTGTAAAGTATGTTCAAGGCTCTGGTTTCAACCTCCAAGTACCACTAAATAAATAAATAAATAAATAAGCCTCATGCTTGATTATTACAAGATGTACTAAATAGAAGCTAGCACTAGTAAAAATTGGCTTGAGATTTGTCTTCAATTTGAAGGCAGATTTTTTTTTCTTAAATTTTAAGGAATAATTGCTTTAATACATAATATAAAGTCACAATTATCTAAAACTCCTATAATTTTTATTATATCGTTTCTACAAAATCTTTCTTCAGTCCCCTCAAAAGAGATATACTCTTTCCTTCCTTTACTGCCAAGGCACTTTATACTCTGCAAGGCTCTAACACTATGTTTAACATTATAGCAGTGTGGGTCCTGGACTAAAGCCTCATGTATACTCTTTGGGAAAGGGACATTTTTCCACAACAACTTCATCTTCCTCTCCAAAGTGTTTAGGAATGTATTTAAAGCTGGGCACAGTGGCACATGCCTGTAATCCCAGAAATTTAGAAATTGGAGGCAAAATAAAAAATAAAAAATAAATGGGCTGAGGGTGCAGTGCTGTGCAAGGCCCTGGATTCCATGCCCAAGAACCACAAAAGAGGGGGAAGGGGCTGGGTGTGCAGCTCAGTGGTAAAATTCTTGCCTCACATGCAAAGTGGCTCTGAGTTCAATCTCAGAACTGTAAAATAAAATAAAATTTACATAATAGAGAAAATCACCTACTTCTTAAGATTGTTCTGAAGACAGAGGCGGGAGATGTTTAAAAAGAGATGAAAAGGCCTACCAAGGAGGTAAAAAGTCAATAAAAGTTAGTCAGTCCTTTTGTTACATTTTAAAGCAAAGACTGTGTAAAAATTTTAGGAGATTCCTGGGGAAAATATTATATTAAGGCTCAAGAAACTACATTCTCAACTGATAATTGTAATCACCCTTCAAGTCTCAGGCAGTACTTTGTTCTATGGCAGGGGTCAGCAAATTAAAGCCTCAAGGCCAAAGAATATTTATTGGAACATAGCTACATCTTTACCATGATTGTTTTGTACTATGGTGGCAGAGTTGAGCAGCTGTAAAGAGTTGAGTGGTTACTACATGTGGCCTAAAAAGCCGAAAATGTTTACTATTTGATCCTTCACAGAAAAAGTCTGCCAATTTTTGGTCTATGAAAACTTAAATAACCTGAGTCTTTTTTACTTAAAACAGAGAGCTCTTTTTCTTTTCTTTTCTTTTTTTTTTTTTGGTGGTACTGAGGGTTGAACCCAGGGCTTCGCACCTGCATGCTTTGCAAGTGCTGGGCCCCTGAGCTGCACCTCCAGCCCATTTTTTACTTTTTGAGACAGGGTCTCACTAAATTACGCAGACTGCCTCTGGTCGAACTTGCGATCCTCCTGCTTCCTGCCTCCGCCTCCCAAGTCACTCAGATTATGGGCGTGGGACACCGAGCCCAGCTAGAGAGAGCTCTTTTTATGTGCCCTTTTGATAGTTGATGAGAGCCATTATACTAGCCTGTGGTTAACAGAAATAGTTACTTGAGGTGGACAATTACAGTAGAAAACCCTGACTCTTACTTTCCTTGACCAGCTACCTGTAAGAATGAAAACAAAACAGAGAAACCAAACTAAACAAAAAGCCCACCAAGGTTTAAAGAAAATTTATGCCAATGTGAGCAAACTATCATGCAATTTGTATATTATTCTAATTAGCACATTAAAAATCAGCATCTGTTGACTGAACTATTCTATAATATGAAAAACCATGCTAACCCTGAGCCCATTTAAATAAAGTATAAGATGTTAAACTTATTTAAAATCTTTTGCTGATAAAATTAAAACTGCAAAGGGAAGAGGCAAACATTAACCAACGTAAGAATGTAAAAGAATAAGAGGGACATAAAAAGCAAAGGCCTTTAAGAAAAATATGTGTTTTTTTTTTTTGGTGGTGGTATTGGGGGCTGAACCCAAGGCCTGCTGCTTGCATGCTCTGCAAGTGCTGGACCACTGGGCTGCACCCTCAGCCCATTTTTTTACTTTTTGAGACAGGGTCTCCCTAAGTTACAGACTGCCTCCGGTCTCAAACTTGAGATCCTCCTGCCTCTGCCTCCCGAGTTGCTGGGATTACAGGCGTGCGCCACCATGCCTGGCTAAGAGAATATGTTTAACAGAAACTTTAAAACCTCTTAAACTTCAATATTATCCTCACAAAGAAAAGATTGCTTTCAGGTTTTCTTGACATAATGGTTAGTGGAGCACTAGAAAATACAGTCCAAAATGGTTGCTGTGAGTTTTTCGGAGTGGGGAAAGTAAAAGGAGAGGCAATATTAAAGTGAGCACAAATGAAGATGTACCCATTTTATCTGTAAGAAAAGGGGCAAAGGTTTCAATATCTGCTTTTGGAAAGAAGTCTCTGTAGTGTGTGTGTGAAAAAAGATCATTTTGTGCTAATGTAACAAAAATAAAAATCCAAGTTGGTAGATCCCAGCAGATCATTCAGTCTTCTCTAGTGTGAAAAGAATGCAGGGAAAGAGTTGATGTTCCAGCAGAGAGAAAGGAACTAAGGTACTTGAGGGCTGTCCAACTTTTCTGTTTGTGGGTTATCCAAAACACAAGAACAACAACAAAAAAAAAAAAAAAAAAAAAAATTCTACTTTTATAAGAATGCTGAAGAAGTTTCACAGAGGTGACTTACTCTCACAAGCACACATATGTCCACAAGGTTGAAAAAGAACAGCTGCTTTCTTGTCAGAGCACACTACACATTCTTCAATCTATAGTAAAGCAGAGAAAGCAAGTGAATATCCAAATTTATTTCATCTACAGCAAAATCTCCCAGGTACACAGAAATTTAACACATACTTCTCCCTCTGTCCTTTACTCTCCTGGTTGCTCATTTTCACATCTTTATGTACCCTAGTTTAACAGGCATTATTTCTGCATTAGTCTCCCTACCTGTCCTAAAGAACTGTATAGAAAAACTGCATTTCCTCTGAGGTCAGGAAGATAGGGCTGAATTTCAGTTTTCTTTTTTTTCAAAAACTACTTCTAAAAGGGAACTAAAAGGATATGACCAAATATGTTGTTGTTGTTGTTGTTAGGTGCCGTCAAGTTGGTGTCCAACTCATAGTGACCCTCACAGGGTTTTCAATGGTTGACTGTTTCGGGATTGCCTTGGGAGTGGATTGCAAGGCCCTTCTCCCATTTTTGCGGTGCTGGGAATTGAACTCGGGATCTCACAGACTGCAGCACAGCGCTCTACCAACTGAACTAAATCCCAGCCCCTGACCAAATATAGAAGTATTAAAACAAATGACTGAGAAAAGACAGATTTCTAATGCTAATTTAAAAAAATCTCACCAGATGAGTCATTGTTAAAACGCAAGAGGGATTTTTCTATTACATATATCTATAGAACTATTCCTAAAAGCACTCTTGTCCAGGACTTGGTCAATTCCTGTACTTCATGGAGCCCAAAACTTTGGCCTATTCCTTCCTCCTGATTTCTAAAGCCACAAGTCTTCTACAATCTAATCATAGTTTTCCTCAGTTTTACCTCTTCTTTTCATTGTCACTAAATTTGAGTGTAACTATTAACAACCTTGCCTCTGGCTTCCTTTTTATCCCCAGCCCACCCCACTGGCCTCAGCTCCATAGTCATCTACTTTTTCTTCTCTCTTCTAACACAGCGTCACATTTAGCCATCTCTTATGTCATTTAACATTACTCTCCAAAAATGATGACTATCACTCACCTATTCAATCAAACACAGCATACTTGCTCGCTCTAGCCAGGTCTCCCTTTCTCTCCTTTATCCAGATCCCAACCAACTTTCCCAGCTTACATTTCATACTACATAGTTGTAGTAACACTGCAATGCAGCAAAGCATGGTTGGTTGGGACTCTGATATTCCTGGATTCAAAATCTACTTCCAGTTAGCCGGCGTGGTGGCGTACACCTGTAATCCAAGCGGCTCAGGAGGCGGAGGCAGGAGGATTGCAAGTTCGAGACAAGAGGCAATCTGCATAACTTAGCGAGACCCTGTCTCAAAAAGTGAAAAAATGGACTGGGGATGCAGCTCAGTGGTCCAGCACTTGCAGAGCATGCAGGAGTGAGGCTTTGGGTTCAACCCCTAGTACCACAAAAAAAAAAAAAAAAAAAGAAAAAAAAGAAAGAAAGAAAGAAAAATAAAAAGTCTACTTTTGATGCTAATAAATTACCTAACATGTGTTTTTTTTGTGTGTACGTGTGTATGTGTGTGTGTTGCTCTGTTTTTGATAGTTCTGGGCCTGGGTAGAACCTAAGGCCTTATGCATGTTTCACATGTTCTACCACTGAGCTGTCCCCTCTAGCCCCTTTATTTTTTATTTTGAGACAGGGTCTCACTAAGTTTCACAGGCTGCCTCTAGCCTCAAATTCACAATCCTCCTGCCTCAGCCTTCTGAGTTGCTGGTATTATAGGCATTCACCACAGCACCTGGCTCTAAAATTGTTTTAAGGCATTTAAAATAGTCAAGTAAATTGATTTAACAACCATTTATTTATTTACCCATTCACCTATTAAAAAGAAAAATATTAGCTGGACACTGCAATGCACACCTGTAATCCCAGCTTCTCAAGAGGCTGAGGATCACAAGTTTGACACCAGAGGTCGCCTATGCAACCTTGCAAGACCGTTTCAAGCTAAAAAAAATAAATGAAAAAAGGAATCTGAGGGTGAGACTCAGTGGTGGAGCACTTGCCTAACCTGTGCAAGGCCCTGGGTTCAACCCCCTAATATTAGGGAAAAAAAAAAAAAAAAAAAAAAAAAACAAAGAAAGAAGGAAAAAGAACAATCTTTGTAACTGTAACCTTTCCCCTTTGGGACTATTTCCCAGGCTATGCTCCCAGGAGAGAAATTACCAAAAGAAAGCATTATTGTTATAGTAAAGGTTTCCATAAATACTCAGTGTTTAGAAAGTACCATTTCCCACTTTCCTGTTGGCAATTTTAAAAAATATGTATCTGCTAATTCAACAGAAATAGGTTATATTAATTTCTAATTTATGTCTCTCTAATTGCTAAAGAATCCATGCAAATCTTTTAAGAATAAATTCTTATTCATTCTTCCTTCCTCCAAAAAGTATTTTTGTAATTTTTCTTAACAATTTTTCTTCAATGAATATGTTTGTTATCCTTTAACCACTTGGGGTCGCTATTTATTTATACTCAAAGGTTCTGCAATCAAATCAGCAAATCTGTTGGTGGGCACGTTAGTTTTTACACTTTTCTACTGGTTTGAAAGGGCCTGCTGGTTTGAAAACTTTACAGGCACATGCCTGTAATCCCAGCGGCTCAGGAGGTGGAGGCAGGAGGATCACAAGTTCAAGAACAGAGGCAGTCTGTGTAACTTAGCGAGACCCTGTCTCAAAAAGTAAACAAACGGGGTGGGGGTGCAGCTCAGTGGTCCAGGACTTGGAAAGCATGCAAGCGGGAGGCCCTGGGTTCAACCCCCAGTACTGAAAAAAAAAACAAAGAAACAAAAAAACTTTATACTATACAATACAAAGTAGAATTAAATATATCTTCAAGTTCAAGTTATAATGGGCTTTGAAAGAAAACCATAAAACTTTTATTTTTAACTACCACACTTTAGGTACAAAGAGAAGAGGTAAAAAATTTTAAGAGTTAAAAGCCATATATGGTTAAATTCATAAAATAATAAACTTGGCAAAACAGCAATAAGATTAAACCAGCAAGAAATTCTGAATTGGTGTTTTCATAAATAAATTATATATTCCTAAATTTACAAATTATTTGGAAGAAAAATAAATGACAACATATAGTCTTATTTACCATTAATTATATTCTCAAAGAACTTCATAAAATATCACATTACAAATGTATTACCTTTGTCCTGGATTGAACTTGTTCTTTACAGATGAGGCATTTCTTGACACGTGGAGAACATAAAGAACAGGTTGCAATATGTCCACATGGGCCAAAAAGAGTATCTCTTTTCATATCTGAACACACCATACACTCTTCTAGGGTTTCAGAATCATTACTAATCATAGAAGGACTCCGAGAACCAACCTGACCACTAATAAAAGAAAATATTTCAAATTAAGCCATTCAAATATTTCTATAACAAACATTACTACTACTACTAGTAGTAGTAGTAGTAGCAGTAGTAGTAGTAGTAGTAGTAGTAGTAGTAGTAGTAGTAGAAGTAGTAGTAGTATTTTAGACAGGGTCTCATGACCTAGCCCAGGCTGGCGTGAAACTCCCTATGTACCCCAAGGTGGCTTTGAACTTTTGATTCTCCTGCTTCAGCCTCCCAAGTGCTGGGATTACAGGTATGTGCCACCACACCTGGCTCAAAATGATTTTTAATATATATGTAGTGTCATTAGTATACATAAAACCAACCTTTGTTATGTCAAAAAAAAAATTAACTTTTGAGCTGGGTGTGATGGCACACGGCTATAATCCCAGCAGCTCGGGAGGCGGAGGCAGGAAGATCACAAGTTCCAGACGAGAGGCAGTCTGCATAACTTAGCGAGACCCTGTCTCAACAAAGTAAAAAAAAATGGGTTGAGGGTGCAGTTCAGTGGTCCAGCACTTGCAAAGCATGCAAGCACGAGGCCCTGAGTTCAAACCCCAGTACCACAAAAAAAAAATTTACTTTGTGTGAAGCCCTGTAAACTGTATTTTTCTATTTATATATATTTCTGCAGCTTTACGTACTTCTAATACTATTCTGCCTGCAGCTGTACCACTGTGGTGCCCAATCCCGTCAGATATCAGAAGCTAAACTGGGTCAGGCCTGGTTAGTACTTGGATGGGAGACCGCTTGGGAATACCAGAGGCTGCAGGCTTAGAGAAGGACCCGGTAACCCACTCCCCCAAAAAACAAAAACAAAATAAAAAACAATCAGCCATTGAAAACCCTATGAATAGCAGAGAAGCACTGACAGTAGTGTTTCATCTGTTGTACGTAGGGTCACTATGAGTCAGACTACAACTAGATGCCACCTAACAACAACAACAATACTATTCAATCTTCAAATTTAATGAATACTCACTGGAAAGGGGTGAATATTATAATAAAGATATCAAAAACACTAATAAAAAGTAATTTAATATGAAGAAAATTTAATTCAGACTCTGTTCCATCTGTATAGAAATATAATCCCTAGAAGGCAGCACAGGAATAAAACTAAAATCCTAAATAGCAATCATGTTAGTTATACTAACTAAAGACAAAACTAAGCATCATCAAAATCCACAAGATAGGATGCTTTGGAAAACAGGATACTTCCAGCTGCTGCTGTAATTTTTAGTTAAGTGTATCCTTACAGAATATGAAATTCTATTTCAGAAAGTCAGAATACATCCAAGAGACCTAAGACACAGAAATATATATATAAGTATGATTAATTAAAAACACAGATAATGGATACTGTTTCTACTATAGGCTTCACAAACTCATGAACATGCACAAGGGTTCCATAATAGACTGTACTGTTAAAAGTTACTACTGCAGTAATTACAGTGCCTTGTATCCACTTATAGATTTATTTTGTCTTTCTGTAATAGAATTTTATGCTCCTTAGGGATGCACTTAAGGAAGATCAGACTAGTTTAGAAAAGTTTTCTAAACTTATTATGCATAAGGCTGTGTACTTAATAATGTGAGGAACATAACATTAAAGAGACATGTTGCCTGGAGGAAAGTTTTCAAGGAAGCAAGGGGCAACACAAAGATTCGAGAATTGTGAAGACAAAGACATTTTCTTTCTTTCCTTTTTTTTTAATTCTAATTTTTTTATTTTTAAGATAGTATCTCACTAGGTAGCCCAAGCTGGCCTCAAACTTATAATCCTCCTGCATCAGTCTCCCAAATTCTGAGATTACAGGTATGCATCACTACATGTGGCTCCAAAGACATTTTCAAGCAGCAAGTCTTCCATTATGAAACTACGTAATACTTTATGTACAGAATATTAAGTTTTATAGTAAGGAAAAATACAAACCTGACTTTTTCCTTATGACATTTTGCCAGTGCCTTGCAGAGACTTGGATCAGGACAGAGATCAAGCGGTGATTGACCTTTCTTATTTCGAATGCTAAGGTCAGCACCATTGGCTGCCAAGAAACAGGCAATCGATGCTGCACTCTTCTTCTCTGCTCCCTGGGTACTAAGTCCCATTATTAACTGAAATTAAATAGAAAGAGTCATGATTTTCTCATTAGGAATCTGCTATTAATTAGTACCATCATTATATATCTGGGGGAGTAGTTATAACATGAGTTTCAGTCCTTTTCTTCCCCTCTGTACTGAGGGGTTGAACCCAGGGCGTCACACACGCTTTACAGGTGCTATACCACAGAACTGCACTGCCTGTTCATTTTTAATTCCTTTTTTTTTTTTTTTTTAATTTTGAGACTGGGTCCTCTTAAGTTATGCAGTTGCCTCTGCTCTTGAACATGCGATCCTCCTGCCTCCACCTTCCAAGCTGCTGGGACTACAGGCATGAGCCACCGTACCTGGCCAAATTTCAGTTCTACTATCTACTCCTCTCTCCTCCTTCCTTCAGGCATATAATTTCAGATTTGACTCATTCTCCAATTTTAGAGGTGGACCAAAGGTGGTTCAGTGCAGTTGAATATCCACCTATGTGATCAGTTCAGGGATGGAGACATAATATAAATCAGGTCAATTAAAGCCAATAAAATTCAAAAGCAGGACTTTAGATTGAAGTATTGAAGAAACAGTACTTTCTTTTCTACTCAGTGTGGCTCTGGCACTGCTAGCAACCAACTTGAAACAATGAGGAGAAAGACAACTGAGAAAAGAACCAATGCCTATGGAATGAGCCAAAAACATGGAAAATGAGACTAGTTCTGATTATATCATCTGAGCTACTGATTCAACATATCTGAAAAGTCACAATAACGGTAAAGATTTGTTGAGCATCTATGATTTTAAGCACCTTCAATCATGTTTATAACAACCTTACATAGGTAGGTACTTCCTCTCTCAATTTTAAAATAAGAAAAAAGGAGGCAGACAGAAGTGAGAGAATGTACTCTCAGTCATACATTAAGTGAGTAATTTTCAAACATTCTAGTCTCACAACCTCTCTATATTGATTTCTTTTTTAATGATTCCAAAATTCATATGGAAATGTGAAGGATTTGTTGTTGTTAGGTGCTGTCAAGTAGGATCCAACTCATAGTGATCCTAGGCACAACATAGGGTTTTCAATGGCTGATTGTTTCAGGATTGTTTAGGGAGTGGGCTGCCAGGACTTAGAGTAGCCAAAAACTCTCGGGGGAAAAAAGAAAAGAAAGAACGGGAGGGCTTACGTGACTTGACCTCAACATTTATTATTATTAATATAAAGCTATAGTAATCAAGACAGTTGGGCTGGTATCACTTAGCTAAAAACACAGACCAAAAGAACTAAATAGAAAATCTAGAAAGAGATCTTCGTATAAATAGTCAATTGATGTTAGGTAAAGGCACACAGGCAATTCAGTAGAAAAAGACAGTCTTTCCAAAAAACGTTGTGGGAACAAGTGGACATCCACCACTGAGAAAATGAACTTTGATTCATATGTCATACTATACATAAAAATTAACCTCAAATAAACTATAGACCTAAATTTAGTGCTGAAATTTTATAAACTTCAAATATAAAACAATAGAAAACCTTAGTGATCCTGGGATTGGCAAAGATATCTCAGATATGATACAAAAAGTACAAATGATGCCAGGCGTGGTAGTGCACACCTATAATCCCAGCAGCTCAGGAAGCAGAGGCAGGAGGACCACAAGTTCGAGACCAGAGGCAGTCTGTGTAACTTAGCAAGACCCTGTCTCAAAAAGTAAAAAAAATGAGCTGGGGCGCAGCTCAGTGGTCCAGCACTTGCAAAGCATGCAGGCCCGAGGCCCTGGGTTCAACCCCCAGTACCGCAAAAAAAAAAAAAAAAGAAAAAGAAAAAAAAATGATAAAACAAAAAAATTGATTAAAATAAGCCTTCATCAAAATTAAGAAATTCTGCTATTCCAAAAGCACTCTTAAAAGCCAGGCACAGTCACATGCCATGGTGCATGCTTATAACCCCAGCTACTCAGGAAGCAAAGGAAGGAGGATTGCAAATTTGAGACCAGAGGCAGCCTGCACAACTTAGCAAGACACAGTCTCAAAAATAAAAAAGTGGCTTAGGGTGCAGCTTAGCAGTGGAGTGTGCCTAGCACGTGTAAGGCACTGGGTACAAACCCTAGTTTTAAAATATGCAAGGCATGGTGGTACATGCCTATAATCCCAGCTACCTTGGAGGCTGAGGCAGGAAGATCAAGACTTTGAGACCAACCTGGGCAACATAATGAGACTCCACCTCAAAAAACAAAAACACTTTTAAAAGAAGAAGATGAGACATATGAGTAGTCCTCATCTCCTTCTATGCTTTGCACCATTCTATGACTCTACAGGCAAAAGGACATCACCAGATGTAGCCCCTTGGACCTTGGACCTCCCAAATCATTTAGATCCAGATAAGCATCTTAGGGAAACCTGGATGAAATAGAGCCTTATCTCTTAGAATTTCCTTAGAAGAATAGAGTCTATGTTTGTGGAGAAGGTGAAAAGGATAAAACATTCACTCTGAATTGTCTGTCCCCTGTCAAAGAAGAAAATAACTGTGGATTCATCGGAAGTAGTTATATATTCAGTTGATACACTTATGTTGTTGTTGTGCTTATGTGCCATCAAGTCGGTATCCGACTCATAGCGACACTCATAGGGTTTTCAATGGCTGACTGTTTCGGGATTGCCTTGGGAGTGGATTGCCAGGCCCTTCTCCCATTTTTGTGGTGCTGGGAATTGAACTCGGGACCTCAGAGACTGCAGTGCAGTGCTCTACCAACTGAGCTAAATCCCAGCCCTGATACACTTATAGCTGTGGCTTATCTATGTTTTTAGAACTATGGTGGACAAGATGTCTCTAGTGCCTGAAAACTATAGAACATATAATCATGTACATAATTCTTGAAAAATATTTTTAAACATTAACTAGGCCATCATTTCTATACAAAGAAATTACATAGCATTTTGTCAATTACTTGACAGCACTTGACCACAATCCATTCTGGAAGGCTGGCTGGCTGCTGATCAGTTTGATTGCTGAGCACTTTTTTTCTGTATGAAGTAATGTAAATTTATTCATTCTGATCCCATACTGAATGGCTAATTCAGATACACATATGCCACTCACATACTTAGAAGTAAGTTCTTTTTTAATTCAACTGCTATTCTTACTATTTTCCTCTTTCATTCACTTTTAGTGCTAGAAAGTTTCTTGGGTGCCATGATGACTGTATGATATATGTATATATGTGTATGCTTAAAAACAAAAACTTAAAAAAACCCATGAGATCATGAAAACAGCACCATGATTGGTCTTTACTGTTTGAAATAATGCCACTTTCCCCTCAGTTTCACATGGAAGTGTCACAGGTAAGCATGACATCTCATACAAGCAGGTGGTCAAACATCAAATCAGAATTCTCTCAAAAATATTGGTCAAGGACTGAAATGTTAAATAATGGAGCAATTCGAGTGCTGAAGTACCACTGCATTACGTCCCCCTCACAAAAAAATGAAGAGACAAAGTCAAGCCACAGACTGGGAGAAATACATATATAATATGTATATATTGTATATAATATGCATGTGTGTATATGTGTGTGTGAATGTGTGTGTGTATATATCTATATTTCATATGAATTTGTATTCAGATTATATAAAGACTTCTTGAAACAATATGAAAACAAAGACTCACTGGTACAGCACCTGCCTAGCATGCATGAGGCCGTGAGCTCAATATCCATCACCTCAAAGAATAAAACCAAAAGAAAACAAAGAGCTCAAAAAAATAATGAAAAAAGATTTGTTCAGATACTTCATCAAATACATGTGGTGATAAGCAAATGAAAAGCAGCTCGGTATCAGTAGTCATTAGGCAAACGCAAATGGAAACCACAAGACACCACTGAATCTGGGCATGGTGGCACAGGCCCGTAATCCCAGAGACTTGGAAGGTAGAGCTAGGAGACTCACAAGTTTGAGGTCAGAGGGAGCCTGCATAACTTAGCAAGACACTGACTGAAAATTAAAAAAAAATTTTAAATGGGCTGGGGGTGCCACGCAGTGGTAGAGCACTTGGCCCGCCCAACCCCCCCAAAAAAACACCATCACATGCTTATTTGAATGGCTAAAGTTTAAAAGACTTTTGGTAATAATGTGGAACATAAACTGAAAGTCTAAGTATTTAGCTCTAATAAAGTATTTTATCTGATGCAGATTAGATGAGCAGTAAAAACTACATCTTCACTAAAAAATGCTTGCACTGGTACTAATGAAAGATTATCTTTACTCACTGTGTTTTTCGATGGCTCCCAGGCAGCATCTACCTTCCCTACATCTTGCATATCTTGCAGCTGACGTAGCTGAGACAAAGTGTGGTGTCTCAGAGCCTCATGCAAAGGAGTATCTCCATCCTTATCCTGAATGTCCAGTTTGGCACCTGCACGGACTAAAAGCTAAAACAAAAAGAGATGCCTCATTTTGGTATGAAATTAAACACCCGTAAGAAAACATAACATATTTAAAAGTAACAATGTGAGGACCCTGGATCTACAAGAAGGAGTTGCTACTAAAGCTAATGATTTTGTTGTCTTTGCTTTCTACTGTTCTATACCTCTGTGGTT